>LPNX010124885.1:388791-409125 GCA_001517045.1 Pseudotsuga menziesii | reverse complement strand
CCTCCCCCCCCCCCCCCCCCCCCCCCCCCGCCCCACCCATCCGCCCCCTCCCTTGCAGTTTCCCATGTTTCCACCCTCCCCCCTCTGACCACAATACACTATCCATCCACATTCACCAATCCCTCCACCCCATCCTAGACCTCATCCCCCTTGTTGGTTGTGGAGCCTAATCTTCTAGATCCAGAGATATTATTCAGTTGTGTTTGTACCCCAAGTGTATTGTACACTGATTCCCCCTGCCTTGGGATGTGTGTTGGCCAACAGTTTTGCGGACCCATGGTATTGGGTTAACCCTAGAATTTTCCCATTGTATTTCCCCTATAAAAGAAAGCATTGTAAAACGACTGAGTATGGTATTGTATTGTATTGGAAGAGATACTGTGAGAGTGTGAAGAGGAAGTGCAGTGGTTTTGCTACAGGTTGTATCCATTCACCTTTCTGGACTGTAATAAAAGGACTGGAAATTTCTTTGTGGTCGTAGCCCATCGTTTGGGTGAACCAGGTTATATCTGTGTCTGTCTGTAATGTTTTAATGTGTTTTGCATCTTGTTAATGATTTAACTGTATATCTGTTATTGCTCTATGGTCCTGTTTTCTAACAATTGGTATCAGAGCCAAAAGGTCTATTTGTTTGGTAAATTTGCAGGAAAGAACGGTTCCTGGTTTGAGTGGGAGCAATGGAAAAAGAAGGAAAGTTTAGGGTTGAGAAATTTAACGGCCAAAAATATCAGTTATGGAAGATGAAAATGGAGGAGTATCTTTACCAAAAGGATCTGTACCTACCATTGGGCGGAAAAGAAAAACAACCGACGGCTATGAAGGATGAAGAATGGGAGGTTCTTGAAAAAAAAGCACTGGGAACAATATGGTTGTTCCTGGCTTTGTCGATGGCCTTCAATATTTCAAAAGAAAAAACAATAAAGTGTGTGATGAGTGCATTGAGTAAGCTCTACGAAAAAACCCTTGGCTTCTAACAAGGTATTTTTAATGAAGCATTTATTTAATATGAAGATGTCAAAAGGTGGATCTATTGCTGACCATTTAAATGAGTTTAATACACTTACTAGTTAGTTAAGTTCTGTAAAAGTGAACTTTGATGATGAGGTTAGGGCTCTTCTAATCTTGTGCTCATTGCCAGAAATCTGAAATAGCTTGGTCATGGCTGTAAGTAACTTTATCCCTAGTTCAAACACTCTTAAGTTTGATGATGTTGTTGGTGTTATTCTTAGCAATGAAATGTGAAGAAAAAGCACAGGTGAGACATGAAGTAATGCGTTGACCATGGAGAGCAGAGGGAGACAAAATGAGAGAGAAAGGAGCCCAGGAAATTGCAGCAAGTCTAAAAAGGGAAGATCCAAGTCTAGATTTAGAAAATAGAGTGATGGAAGTGTGGTAAGAAAGGACATCTGAAGAAATACTATCGAGAACCAAAGAAGAAAGGTGAGAGGTAGCAAGAGACTACGCAGGAAGCGAATGTAGGAGGTGATGTGTTATAATATGCTTTGATTCTTGCATTAGATAATACTAGCAATTACTGGGTATTAGATTTAGGGGCTTCATGTCATGCTACACCCCATAGGAAATTCTTTCATGATTAGGTTCAAGGTGATTTTGGACATGTTTTATTGGGGGATGATGAACCATGTAAAATTGTTGGAAAGGGTAAGGTATGGATTAAGTTAAATAATGGAAGTGAATGGCTTCTAAAAGATGTCAGGCACATTCTTGCTATGAAAAGAAATATGATCTCAACAGGGCAGTCGAGAGATAGCAACTGTTTGTCTACGTTTGGAGAAACGTGGTGGAAGATCACAAAAGGATCATTGGTAATAGAAAAACTTAGATAGGGTAGGTACGTTATATTTATGTCCTCACAATATTGATTATTCTATCTCTATAGATTCCATAGAAATAGGTGCGGTGCTGTGGCATCATAGGCTTGGCCACATGAGCGAGAAGGGGATGCAGATTCTCCACTCAAGGAAACTTCTTCTAGATAAGAAGCAGGTAATTTTGGAATTTTGTGAGAACTGTGTTTATGGAAAATAGAAGAGAGTTAAATTTCTCAGGGTTGGGAAACAAAAGAAGAGTGAAAAGTTAGATCTTGTCCATACATATGTATGGGGACTAGCTCAGGAACAATATCTTGGTGGCTCTTGTTATTATGTTACTTTTATTTATGATGCAACTAGAAAAACTTGGGTTTATTGCATTAGACATAAATATGATGTGTTTGATAATTTTAAGAAGTGGAAAGATTTGGCTGAGAATGAGACAAGAAAAAGGTTGAAATGTCTTATATTTGATAATGGGGGTGAGTACTGTAGCAAGGAGTTTCACAGTTACTGTTCACACAATGGGATTCACAGAGAGAAGATAGTCCCTGGAACACCACAAGAAAATTGTGTGTCAGAAACAATGAACAAAATGATCATGGAGCATGCAAGGTGTATGAGATTGCATGCAGGGTTTCCCTTACAGTTTTGGGCTGATGTTCTAAAAATTGTTGTTTATTTAATAAATAGAGGACCTTCAAGTGCTTTGGATGGTGGCAGTCCAAAGGAGGCATGGACAGGTAAACAGGTAAAATACTCATTTCTAAGAACTTTTGGTTGTGAAGCATTTGTCAAGATGATAGAACAAAGCTTGAGGCTAAATCCAAGAAATGTACCTTTATTGGATATGGGGTTGATGATTTTGGTTATCGCTTATTGGATCTTAAAAATCACAAAATAATTAGGAGTAGAGATGTAGTATTCAATGAAAAGGTCATGTACAAAGATCAGTTGCAGGGAAAGAAAGAAGAAAAGGAAAACACAGAGTACACAGTGCTTGATGAGATCAAAGAAAATGAAGTTAAAAAGGCACCAGAAAATCAAGAGCAACAACAAGTACCTGAAACTCCTACATATGTAAGAAAATCTACCAGGTTAAGTAGACCCTGTGAATGACTCTCTCCTTCACTGTATTATTTATTGCTGACTAATTCTGGTGAACCAAAATGTTTTGAAGAAGTAATGCAGGTATAAACTAGAAAGAAGTGGGAGCAAGGCATGGATGAGGAGATGGACTCATTGGTAAGAAACCAGACTTGGGATCTGGTTAAGTTTCCTGTAGAAAAAAGGGCATTGCAGAATAAATGGGTTTACAGGTTGAAGGAAGAAGATGGAGGAAAGAAGCAGTACAAGGCTAGACTTGTTGTAAAGGGGTTGGACAAAAGAAAGGTATAGAATTTGATGAAATATTTTCTCCTGTTGTTAAAATGACTTCAATTAGAACTATTTTAAGTCTAATGGTGGTAGAATATTTGCATCTTGAACAGTTAGATGTAAAAATAGCCTTTCTCGATGAGGATTTGGAGGAAGAGATTTATATGCATCAGCCACAAGGGTATGAGGTCAAAGGGAGGAGAATTTGGTTTTCAGGTTGAAGAAGAGCTTGTATGGCCTAAAGCAAGCTCCAAGGCAGTGGTATTTGAAATTTGATAATTTTATGACAGAACAAGGTTATGATAGATGTCATTCTGACCACTATGTTTATTTCAAGAGGCTAGATAACAGAATATGTATTATCTTGTTATTGTATGTGGATGACATGCTTGTTGCAGGGTCTAACATGTAGGATATAAATGTGCTCAAAATAAAACTAGCTAAATCATTTACGATAAAGGATTTGGGTGTTGCAAATCAAATCCCTGGTATGAGAATAACAAGAGATAGGAAAAATCACAAATTGACATTGTCTCAAGGTGAGTACATAGAAAAGGTGTTGCAGAGTTTTAGAATGCAGAATGCAAAACCAGTCAGTGCACCTTTGGCTAGCTATTTCAAACTAAGCAAGGATATGTGTCTAGAGACATAGGAAGATATAGATTACATGTCCAAGATTCCCTATTCATCAGTGGTTGGAAGCTTGATGTATGCCATGCTATACACAAGACTAGATATTACACATGTACTGGGATTTGTGAGCATGTATATGAATAATCCAGGTAAATAGCATTGGGAAGTAGTACAGTGGATTCTCAGGTATTTGAGAGGTACCACTTCTCATGCATTATGTTTTGGAGGTTCAAACACTATTCTACAGGGATATGTTGATGCAGATATGGCTGCTGATAAATACATCAGGAGGAGCACCATAGGGTATGTGTCTACTGTGGGTGGAACATTAGTAAGTTGGATTTAAAAACTGCAACAGGTTGTTTCACTTTCAACAATGGAAGCAGAGTATGTTTCTACTACAGAGGCTAGTAAGGAGATGATTTGGTTGTAGAGGTTCATGGAAGAATTGGGTAAGAAGCAGCTGAATAGGAAGCAGTACAGTGAAATCCAGAGTGCCATTCATCTTGCAAAGAACTCAGCCTTTCATTCGAGGACTAAAAATATACAACTCAAGTACCACTTCATAAGATATTTTCTAGATGAAGAATTGTTAAAACTGGAAAAGATACAGACTATCCAGAATCTTGCAGACATGTTTAAAAAGGGAGTAACCAGAGAGAAACTAATTTCCTGCTCAGTTTCTATTATCCTTCAAGCATGAAGGTGAAAAGAAGAAATTTGCCAAGTCCAAGGTCCAGAGCATAGTCCAGCAAGTGCAGTAGAGGTGGGTTTGTTGTGATAAGTATCCAAGTGGGAGATTGTTGGTTGTGGAGCCTAATCTTCCAGATATAGAGAAATTATTCAGTTGTTTTTGTAACCCAAGTGTACTGTACACTCATTCCCCCTGCCTTGGGGTCTGGGGCAGCGCCCCCGAGAAATGGGGGTTTGGGGGCGGAGCCCCTGAGAATTTTTTTTGGGATGTGTGTTGGCCAACAGTTTTGTGGACCCATGGTATTAGGTTAACCCTATAATTTTCCCATTGTATTTCCCATATAAAAGAAAGCATTGTAAAATGACTGAATATGGTATTGTATTGTATTGGAAGAGCGACTGTGAGATCGTGAAGAGGAAGTGCAATGGTTTTGCTGCAGGTTGTATCTCTTCACCTTTCTAGACTGTAATAAGAGGACTAGAAATTTCTTTGTGGATGTAGCCCATCATTTGGGTGAACCACGTTATATTTGTGTCTCTCTGTAATGTTTTAATGTGTTTTTCATCTTGTTAATGATTTAAATGTATATCTATTATTGCTCTGGGGTCCTATTTTCTAACACCCCTCCCCCATATTTCCCCACCACCCTTGTTTCCTCTTCCAGGGTGGCCTATTCCATTCTATAGCTAGTTAGCATTTATTGTCGTACATCACCACTTCCCCCAGTCTAGTCCAAGCCCTCTCCCACCATGCCCCCTAGTGTCGTACCAAACATCGATGTGGATACATCCTATGCTATGCCATCCTCCCTATCATCAGAGAATGTTATACAACCCATTCCTCCACCTGCCACCCCTGAGGACCCAACTAATTGATCCATGCACCATCTCCCAGGACCAGGATGCTGTGTTCATAGTGATATTGATTAGTTTATGAAAATCTAGTGCAATATTAATGAAAATTAACATAGGCAATAAATTGTATGATTTATCTTACTGTTAAATGTTGTAGGGTTGCATTTCCGAGAGACTTGGATCATGAAGGAGGGTAGCACGCTCACCACTTACGGTCGCGTCTTAGGTGAGCTATTTAAAATTTGAAAATGTAATTATGGTATTTAATTTGTGTTTTGTACTTGTATAATTTCCTATATAAGTTGACATTTGATTGTTGTCATTTCAGGGCCCAAGGGGAGGTGGTTGAAGTGGCCAAAAGAACCGATCTTCCTCTAGCTCGAAGAAGAGGAATATCGATTTTGGAGTTGCACCTAGGAGCTCTGAGGGTGGGAAGGAAGATTGAGAGGCCCTCCTATGTACACTAGCCATTATCTGGCATTTTGGCATGAGTTGCCATATTTTTTATAGGGCATGATTTTCCATATTTTGTATAGGGAACGAGTTTCCATATTTTGTATACAACACGAGTTTCCATTGTATAGACATTGGGAACGATGTTCCATTTTTTAGTACTACTGTATATGATTGGAAAGTTTTGTATATTAATATATCATTTTGTACTTCTTTATATTACTTTTCCTTTTATTATATATTTTCATACATTACATCGAATGTAGTAGTAGTTTACAGTTGATGCGCTTGCAATACTTATTGTTGACAAAGCAATAAAGTCTGTATACTTACAATAAAATGCATAAAAATTTAACACTATAGGTTAGTTAACAAAAAATACACAAATGCATAAATGTGTACAATAACAATGATAATTGAACTCTAACTCCTATAGAACCCTAACTCATATTGAACCAACATACTAACACCTACAGTGTTATTCATTATCCAAATTGCAATAGAAAGCACTTGTTTGCCTTTGGTATTTACATAGTAATTATTGTCTCATTTGGCCTTCTACTCCATTTTCTAACCTTGACTAACCCTAGGACTGTCTATCAAACTAGACTGTAATACTACCTATTAGGTAGCCATAAGGTACACCTAAACCATTCTATTCTATCCTAACCCTTGCTAAAATCCTTTCCCTAGACTCCTACCTTTCTATCTCTCTAAATCAAGGCTTATTCCTTTCATTTCCACACTACTTAGTCCCCCATGGCTCTCCCTATATCTATGACTGTAATATCCATTTTGGACAGCCTTAGAACACCACTAACTCACTTCCTTGCCTTCCTACCTTACCCACTCACTAACGCTTCACCTCAAATTTGTCCATAACACAATTTAAAGTGGCACAAAGACAACCCTAAAGGGACTGTATATAAACAATCATTCCCAGCCATACTTAAACAAATTTGACAGTGGTATATAAACATCCATAACTTGGCAAAATATTAGAAAAGGCCTTAATTGCTTGGAAGTCATTGTGTCATCAAAATCCAAGTGAATATACTTCTTATCATTCCTACTTGACTGGAAATTACATCTTGCACTGTCACAAGACATTTTACTTGACTGGAAATTTCATTTGGTTTAAGAGTCCCATTGGCTTGGAAACTTGTCACTTATAAAATTGTTTATCACTGATGTTTACTTAAAAATATTGTACCTTTGTCTTGACAAACTAAAAAGTGAAATATAGGACTGTCATAATGTTCAATGCTTGGCTAGAAATATTATTGTTTTGATGGTACCTTTCACTAATTCAAAGTTCAATTTCATCTCTTGTTTATGATTAGTACTTGCATTTGGGATTGTGCACTCATTTTGGCAAGTTGGAAATTAGTGTTTTGGACTGTCATAATCATTTTGACTTGGCTAGAAATCATTCTTAGTTTGACAATCCTATATTCATGAAAAGTGGAATGATTGGGGTCTATGTCAATGTATGTCGATTGCAAAAGAGGTTGACTTTGTACAATATGATGATAACGTCCAATCAACACCACTAATATTCTTCAACCACATGCATAATTGAAATGAAAATGTCCCATAAAATTTGTTCTTCCTTGACAAATAGAAAATGGAAAAGTTCATGAATATGTGTCTTCTATAATGATCTATTGAGCAGTTGCAATTTTAACGATCTATTGTACTTGTTGCAATATTAATGGTTTAAGGGTTAGCATGCATAACCTAGGGCTTAGAATCAATGAGGAAACCATAACCCTAACTCAAGTTTAAAGGTTAGCATGCATAACCTAGGATTTATAATCAATGAGGAAACCCTGATAGGTAATATCCTATTTAGGGCAGCCCTAGTAGCCTTCTTACCCACCTATCATAGCCTAAGGTCACTTCCTTTCCTTCCTATCTTACCCACCCACTTCCTATCTTGTCATCCCTATTGATCCTTCTTTTGGTAGAAACATGTTCTCTTTGGGTGTACAATCATGGTTTGAAGGGTCATTTTTACTATCAAGTTCCTTTTATTTAATAGGATTTTCCTTAGTCATCATCTTGATGGCCTACACAAGTGCATGATGACCTATCGAAAGGTTTGCACTTAGGATATCTAACGAAATAAACACAATTAAAGTTTACTTAAAAAATTCAACCCAAAATTATCTCAAATTAGCATGCATAACCAATGCTAGAATCTACCCAATCATAAATATAATATAAGATAAAATTCAAATCTCCACACTATAATTGTTTTCCTCATTAGGGTTTATAAACCCTAATCATCTTTCATCATATAAGCACATGGCATTTTAGGCAAGTCTAGCTAGGGTTTAGGATAACAAAGAAATTCAATTCATAACCTAGGGTTTAATTCAATTGTAACAATTTGATAATTTGAGTATTGTTGATTCACCTCTTAAACTTCTCTAAAATTCATCCTAGCATTTGCACACATTGGTATTTGCATTTGTGAACATATGAAATAGTAAGTAGTTCATATTAATCCCAATAAAGTTATTTCATGTATGTGTATAGCCTAGGTATATGGCCTTTTGGTTTCTACTTAAATGATACTAACCAATCTAATGATACATACCTAAAGAGGTCATAAACCCTAGTTCCATCTCATAACTTGTGAACCCTAGTTACAATATGCAATTTTTAGTTCATGAAACCCTAGTTGGTTTTCAATTTGTAAGTGTGGCATAGGGATATATGGCCTTTTGGTTTCTACTTAAATGATACTAACGAGTCTATTTTTATCTTCAAACCTAAAGAGTTCACAAAACCCTATTTTGTAGTTCCATGTCTCAGTTTGTGAACCCTAGTTTTATTATGCACGTTGATGGATTATATTTTAGTACACGAATAATATAACCTGTGATCTCTAGACACATAGTGTTTTCTTAATGCTGCAACATTTGTTTTCTTAGTGATCTCTAGACACATTAGGCCATGAAAACACGAGGGAGAGGGCCATTTTCAACCCAAGTTATAACATGCAATTGCAGTTCATGAAACCCTAGTTGGTTTAGGATTTGTACATGTACATGTGTTTCTAATTTCATATCATAACCTATAAAGAGTTCATGAAACCCTACCAACTACTATAACATACCATAACATACTAACATCATACCATTTTGACATACCATACCATACTAGCATACCATATCATACCATACAATACTAACATCATAGTACACACCCTACAATACCCTATGATACTAATATCATACCATGTACTAACATACCATACCATACCATACTAACATATAACATACCATACCATTCTAGTTCCATCTCATAACTTGTAAAGAAGTCATAAAACCCTACTTCAATCTCATAACTTCTCAACCCTAGTTATAGCATGCAATTGTAGTTCATGAAACCTTAGTATCCAAGTCTCAACGAGATTGTAGTTCATGAAACCCTAGCATGCAATGGTAGTTCATGATACCGTAGGTGTGTTTCTCTTTTCCATTTCATAACTTGTAAAGAGCTCATAAATCCATATTTCCATCTCATAACTTCTCAACCCTAGTTATAGCATGCAATTTGTAGTTTATGAAACCCTAGTTGGTTTAGGATTTGTACATGTACATGTGTTTCTACTTCCATCTCATAGCTTTTAAAGAGGTCACAAAACCCTAGTTCCATCTCATAACTTCTCAACAATAGTTATAGGATGGAATTGTAGTTCACAAAACCCTAGTTGGTTTTCAATTTGTACATGTACATGTGTTTCTACTTCCATCTCATAGCTTTTAAAGAGGTCACAAAACCCTAGTTCCATTTCATAACTTCTCAACCCTAGTTATAGAATGCAATTGTAGTTCAAAAAACCCTTGTTGGTTTTCAATTTGTACATGTACATGTGCTTCAAATTCCATCTCATAACTTGTAAAGAGTTCATAAATCCATATTTCAATCTCATAACTTCTCAACCCAACTTATATCATGCAATTGTAGTTCATGAAACCCTAGTTGGTTTAGGATTTGTACATGTACATGTGTTTCTACTTCCATCTCATAACCTATAAAGAGTTCATGAAACCCTACTAACATACTATAACATACCATAACATAACATACTTGTTGAAATAGTGTAACTTCGAAGAATATTCTATATGTATTTTTGTGGTCCCTGATGTTCATACTCGGAGAATCACTTGTATTTATTTATACCCCAATGTTTCTAATTAGGAGAACTAATAAGAGTCATGAGGAAGTCCCCTCCATTGTAAGTTGGGTCATTAGTACCCCAGTTGTGGTTACTTGAGCCTATAAGTTTAAATTAGGATTACTCGATCCTACATAACTGAATTAATTATTAAGTGAACAAACGAATATAAATAGAGGTGAGGTGCTTCTCATTTGAGATGCACACACTCACTTGTGTAGTGCATGAGAGAGAGAGAGAGAAAGAGCTGTGGCTGGAGAAGAAGTAGGATCAGTCTTTTGGGTTTTACCTTTTATCTTTTTGGGGCATCTATATTGAGGAAGCTTTTGTTGGTTTTTTCCCTTTAGGGTTTTCCCAGGATAAATCTGTGTTGTTCTTGTGATATTGTTTCTTTCAATGATCCTATTTATATGCTTTTGTTATGAAATTGAAATTAAATGCTGATGATCCAGATTAGCATATGGAATTTTAACATGGTATCAGAGCTAGCATGAATAGGACAACTTTCACAAGGTGAAAAATCCCTCTCTCTCCCTGGAAGAAATTAGGGTTTTTGAATTTTTTTTTATTTTCAGAAAAGTGCTTGCATAGAAAGTTGTGATCTTCCAGAGTGCATCTATTGAGACTGGAATCGAGGTTTTTGGGTGAGTGAGTCTCTAGGAAAGTCAAACCCTATTTTGACAGCTGTACCAAAAAAATACCAAACCAGAAAACTGCAGAGCTTAATCTTGCAAGTATGATTTGGAAGGTGAAGACTTGAGATCTCCAGAAACCAAGCACACAAGTCAGCTCACCTCAATCAAGCGCATCTCCTGGTAATTTCATTATCTCATTTCACATAATTTCAAATTTTTTTGATTTTCTAACAAGATGGCCCAAAGCACTAAGCTTGAGGACAAGCTAGAAGGCATAGAGAATTTACGAGCATAGAAATAGAGGATTGGGCTCATTCTCCAAGAGAATTATCTTGATAAGTATATCAAGGAGGAAGTTATAGAACCTGAAGAAGATGAAGCTAAGGAGAATCACAAGAAGGATATGATTAGGGCACAAAGGATTATTGATGACTCTATCAAGGATCAATTGATCCCTCAAGTGTCATCCAAGAAGACTCCAAAATAAATGTATGATTCCCTATACAGAATGTATGAGGGTAGAAACATCAACATAAAGATGAATCTAAGATCTCAACTAAAGAGCACTAAGATGAGTCATGGAGAATCCATCTAGGAGTACTTCACAAGGGTTTCTCAGATCAAAGAACAACTAGAAGCCATTGGAGACAATATTGATGAAAATGATATGGTTATGACTGCTCTCAATGGTCTCACTACACCCTGGGAGTCATTCATTCAGATGATGTGTGCCAGGAAGGAAAGCATGAAGTTTGAGGTGGTATGGGAAGATTGCATTCAAGAGGAGACTAGAGTGGCAAATAGAGAATCCCTGCTAAAGGAGGATGATCAAGCCATAGCCACTCATATCAAGAGAAGAATAATTCAACCCAACATCAAGAAGGGAAATAAGAGGGAGTATCAACCTCCCAGGAAGTTCCAGAAGACAAGTGAAAGACTCCCCAAAAGGGACTACTCCGGCTTTCAATGTTTTCATTGTGATAAAATAGGACACATTGCCATAAATTATCCTATGAAGAGACAAGAATATAAGAAGAATACCAACAACAACAAAAGACATCATGCTCATCTAGCTGAAGATAAGGATGAAGAAGAAGAAGAGGAAGGAACTCCAAGCAAGCAAGCAAGAGAAGAAGATGCAGAAGAATATGTATTATTCTCATCACTCTCCAGATCTATTACAACTAGAGAAGATACTTGGCTTATTGATAGTGGTGCTTCAAAGCACATGATAGGAAAAAATAAGAATTTATCAAGACTCGAAGAAAATAAATCTCCTCAGAAAGTATCTATAGGATATCACTGTCAATATCTGATCAAAGGAATTTGGGAAGAAAATTACAAGCTTGATTCAGGGAATCCCCTAAAGATGAAAGAAGTGCTATATGTACCAAGTCTGAAAAAGAATCTACTTTCTATCTTGGATTTAGATAAGAAAGGATTCAGAGTTGCATTCATAGATGGCCAAGTACTCATGTGGCCCAAAGGAAATAATATTGAAGATGGAGTTATCATTCGTGAAGAAGAAGGAGGCCTATATAAACTCAAGGGACATTCAGAAACACCCCTTTTTCATGAGTCCACTGATCCTAGTTAAATATGGCATAGACTGCTTGCTCACATCAATTACAAAGCACTACCTTATGTGAACAAAGTAGTGACGAGATTACCAGACATGAATATCAAACATGAAGGCATTTGCAAAGGATGTGCGAAAGGAAAGAATATCAAGAATCCATTTCCGAAGAGCGAAACAAAAACAAAAGGTACGTTAGAATTGATTCATTCAGATGTGTGTGGTCCAATGTCCTCCACATATTTAATTGGTTTTGAATATTACATTACATTTATTGATGATTATTCAAGAAAGACATGGATATATTTCTTGAAAGAAAGGAGCAAAGTGTTTGAGAAGTTCAAGGAATTCAAAGCATTGATAGAGAATCTCTCAGAAAAAAGAATCAAAACACTCTGATTAGACAATGGTAGAGAGTATACTTCAAAATAATTTGAATACTTCTATAAATATGCCGGAATCAAGAGGGAACTAACCACTCCCTGCAATCCTCAATAGAATGGTGTTGCAGAAAGAAAGAATAGGACTATCATGGAAGTAGTGAAGATAATGATATATGATCAAGATCTTCCAATGCATCTATGGGCATAACCAGCCAAAACTGCTGTATATGTACATAATAGAATATCTCATAGTGCTCTTGGATTCAAGACTCTAGAATATATATTCATGAGAAAGAAGCTTGAGGTAAGTCACCTCAAAATATTTGGTTGTCCAGTCTACGTTCATATACCAAAAGAGAAAATATCTAAGTTGTATCTTTCTAGAAAGAAGGGGATATTTGTTGGATACTATGAACTATCCAAGGCATTTAGAATTTACATTCCTGGATTCCATCACATGGAAATCAGTCAATATGTGACATTCGATGAAGAGGCAACCCTAAAGAGATCCAGGAAGTGCCAACATTAAGAAGTGTATGAGGAAGAGGTACCTCCCTGAAATAAAGAAACTACATGTCTCCTTGAAGATGAAACTCCTGAAGAGCATGACATGACAGAACCATAAGAACCTCCTACAATGGAGATGTCACAAAAGAGAAAACCTGCTTGGGCAAGAGAGATTATACAAGAAGAAGAAAGATATGGAGCTCCTGAAAACTCCACAAGAGTAAGTAAGAGGCCCAAGAAATTTTCCAACTATGTAGCCTTGATGTGTGATCTTGTAGATCAAGAACCTACAAACTATGAAGAAGCGACATAGAAGAAAGAATGGGTAGAAGTAATGACTGAAGAATACCAGTCAATCATGAGGAATGATGTATGGGATATAGTTCCCAAACCAGAAGGAAAGAGTGTAGTATTGTCCAAATGGATCTACAAGATAAAACATGCATTTAACGGAAGTATCGAGAAGTATAAAGAAATATTTATGGCTAGAGGTTTCTCTCAGAAAGAGGGAATTGATTATGAAGAGACTTTTGCACTTGTAGCACGGTATACTTCAATTAGAGCTATCATGGCACTTGTATCCATGATGAATTGGGACTTACACTAGATGGATGTGAAGACAAACTTCCTGAATGGTGTGATTGAAGAAGAAGTATATATAGAACAACCATAAGGATTTGAAGTTTAAGACAAACTTACTCATGTATCCAAGTTGAAGAACGCCCTGTATGGCCTAAACCAAGCTCCCCGAGCTTGGTATGGAAGGATAGATAGTTTCTTGATGAGCATGGGCTTTGCCAAGAGTAAAGATGATCCTAACATTTACCTCAAGGTTATAGAAGATGAACATGTCATACTATTACTATATGTAGATGATTTATTTCTGACAAGGAATGAGAAATAGATTGTGGAAAGCAATAAAAAACTCACTGAAGAATTTGAGATGAAAGACCTTGGGTTAATGCATTACTTCCTAGGTCTGGAAGTATGGAAAAGTTTAGAAGGAATATTTCTCAACAAGGGAAAGTATGCTGTAGAAATATTGAAAAGATTCAATATGTTGGAATCTAAAGCCATGGCGATGCCCATGGATTCCAACCTGAAGTTATTAGCTGATGACTCATCAGAGTTAGTGGATGTGACTCAATATAGACATATTATTAGGTTGTTGATGTATCTAACAAATAACAGACTAGAAATTTGTTTTGCTGTGAATACCTTGAGTCAATATCTAGTTCAACCTAGAGGGGTTCACCTAATAGTTCCAAAGCATGTGATAAGATATATGAAAGGGACTATAGACTTTGGTCTATACTATGATGGAAGCCATGAGTACAGAGTGTATGGCTATACAGATGCAGATTGGGCTAGAAGTATATTAGACATGAAAAGAACATTAGGTGGATGTTATAGTCTGGGGTCTGCTATGACTTCATGGTTTAGAAAGAAACAGTCCATTGTTGCTCTTAGAACATCTGAAGAAGAATATATAGTAGCTTTCTATGCTAATTGTGAATCCATTTGGTTTTGGAAGCTGATGTTAGGTTTATTCAACCCAAAATTAGATACTACTGTGATTCTATGTGATAACCAAAGTTGTATAAAGATGATAGAGAACCCAGTGTTCCATGATAGACCAAAGCACATAGAGATATGGTATTTATACATTTGAGATATGATGCAGAAGGGAGCCATAAATATCCAGTATGTCAGTACTAATGAACAAGTTACTAATGTGTTGACGAAGCCTCTGTCTCAAGTAAAGTTCGAACACTTTCGAGACAAGCTTGGTGTTGTTCGGAAAGACCTTCCTCAAAAAGGGGAGCAGTGATGTTGCAGTGGGATTGTATCATCCCTGGAAACTGTCCTAAAGTGATCTGGTGACTTCAGTCCTCGAGAATGAAGAGGGATTGTATCATCCCAGGACATCTATCCATAATGGATCCGGTGACTTCAGTCCTCGATAATGTGGAGGGATTGTATCATCCCAATGCATCTGTCCATAATGGATCCAGTGGCTTCGGTCCTCAAGAATGTGGTGGGATTGTATCATCCCTGAACTTCGATTTAGAAAGGATCCGATGACTTCGGTACTCGAGAATGTGGTAGGATTGTATCATCCTCTAACTTTGGTTCAGAACAGATCCAATGAATTTGGTACTCTAGAATGTGGTAGGATTGTATCATCCTTGAACTTTTGTTTAGAACAAATCAGGTGACTTCGGTACTCGAGAATGTGGTAGGATTGTATCATCCTTGAAATTTTTTTCAGAATGGATACGGTGACTTCTGTACTTGAGAATGTGGTAGGATTACATCATCCTTGGACTTAGTCCTAAATCTATAGGGAGTGATTATCCCATAATTAAATCCAGTGACTTCGCTTGTCGAGAATGTGGTGGGATTGCATCATCCCTGGAATTTAAGTCCAAAAGTGATCCAAAGACTTTTGTCTCGTATTGTGGATTGCAGGTTGTTGTTGATGATGATGATGTTCCTGATCAAAATATCAGAGTGTGATGATGATGATGTTACTGATCAAAATATTAGAGTGTGATGATGATGATGTTACTAATCGAAATATCAGAGTGTGATGATGATGATGTTACTGATCGAAATATTAGAGTGTGATGATGATGATGTTACTAATGAAAAGATCAGAGTATGATGATAATGATAATGCTGATCGAAAGCTCAATGTTTCTGATCGAAAGGTCAAAGTGCTAATGATGATGTTGTTGATCGAAAGATCAAAGTGCCAATGATGATGTTGCTTATTGAAAGGTCAAAGTTTTGATGATGATATTATCAATTGATCAGTCAAAGTGTTGTTGCTGCTGAAGATTGAAGATGAAGACTAAAGTACTGATGTTGTCAGTCAAAGTGTTGCTCCTGTTGAAGATTGAAGATGAAGAATATATGATGTTGAAAAGCTTCCAATGATTTATAGATGTCTCACCCTGATGATTATGTTGATGATGCCCTCCTTCTCCTACTGTTGTTGTTGATGTTGTTGTAGAATACCCTTCTCATTAAGGGGGAGTGTTGAAATATTGTAACTTCGAAGAATATTCTATATGTGTTTTTTGTGGTCACCTATGTTCATACCAGGATAATAAATTGTATTTCTTTATATCCCAATGTTTCTAATCGGGAGAACTAATAAGAGTCATGAGGAAGTCCCCTCTGTTGTAAGTCGGGTCATTAGTAACCCAGTTGTGATTACTCGAGCCTACATAACTTAATTAATTATTAAGTGAATGAAAGAATATAAATAGAGGTGAGGTGATTCTCATTTGAGACACACACACTCACTTGTGTAGCGCATGAGAGAGAGAGAGAGAAAGAGCTGTGGCTGGAGAAGAAGAAGGATCAGTCTTTTGGGTTTTACCTTTTATCTTTTTGGCGCATCTATATTGAGGAATCTTTTGTTGGGTTTTTCCCTTCAGGGTTTTCCCAGGATAAATCGATGTTGTTCTTGTGATACTGTTTCTTTCAGTGATCCTGTTTATATGCTTTTGTTATGAAATTGAAATTAAATGTTGATTATCTAGCTTAGCATATGGAATTTTAACAATACTAACATCATACCATTCTAACATACTATACCATACTAGCATACCATACCATACCATACAATACTAACATCATAGTACATACCCTACAATACCCTATGATACTAACATCATACCATGTACTAACATACCATACTAACATATAACATACCATACCATTCTAGTTCCATCTCATAACTTGTAAAGAGGTCATAAAACCATACTTTCATCTCATAACTTCTCAACCCTAGTTATAGCATGCAATTGTAGTTCATGAAACCCTAGTATGCGATTGTAGTTCATGAAAACCTAGTATGCAAGTCTCAATGATATTGTTGTTCATAAAACCCTAACATGCATTAAGGTATGCACACTATAATTGTTTTCCTCGTTAGGGTTTATAAACCTTAATCATATTTCATCATAGAAGAACATGGCATTTTAGACAAGTCTAGCACTAGTTTCGATGTCAACATATCTATCCTAGGATGATTCCTCAAACCCTAGGTATTTGCCTATTGCATCAACACAAGCACCAAGAACTCCATGGAAAATCAACTAAACTTAAAAAAATGTTCTTCTAAGCAAGGAATCAAAAGAAGCTCGAGACTTATCAAGTTAATTTTTCCATGGTCTTTCGCTAACCTCCATGTATCACACAAGAACAAGACTGCAATATCACCAAAGACATTAGCTCTTTTCTTTGTATCTTCTATAGGGTTGGAACCCTAATTCTACCTCCTTTTCCTTCACAACAAGAGATATAGATTCTACAAGAAAACCATCAATTCCTCTAGTATTATATCTCCTTCTCCAAGGTTTACTTACATATATAAATCCTAGTTTCCTCATGCATAACCATGTTTCATCATGTAATCCATTCCTCCTCTAGTTGTGTACCACATCTTCTTGTTCCCAATTCTCCTCGACATATGTGTCAGAGGTTGTTACAATGCTCCAATGCTTATCCTCAATATGTGTGCCAAGGTGGTTACTATGCTCATTTGTTCTCCTCAACATGTGTGTGAAGGTGGTCACTATGGTCCAATATTTCACTTATCTTCATCCTAATATCACAAGGAAACCCCCCCAAAAAAAAACATAGTCTAAGTGTACTTTAACACCATGAAGATGCATTCCTTTAGGGCACTCTTTCCAAGCATATAACATATCTAGAACCTCTTATTACAACAAATTACAACATCAATAAATATACTGAGCAAAACCCTACTAATGCACAATGGAGTCAAACGTGGTGGAGAGGGCCCACTAGAGGTAATGGCATGCTAGGAGACCAATGGAGTCGACAGCTCATTGATCTGACCTCCGGTTGGCGAGTTATGTCGAGTTGTAAGTCACATGAAAATGTCATTCAGGGACACTTGGTCACTATCAGTTCGGGAGCGAAAAACCAAACCAAGCAGCAAGATTACATGTCATTGGCTCCGATAGGTGTGTATGGCCAATTTCGATATGGAAACACCACCAAGACTGACACGATGGATGGTTTTTCATAGTTGACCCACCAATGCGAGAATTGCATTGAAGGAAACTGAGAAAAACCCTAGTTTACAAAACTGATGCACAATGGAGTCATTTGGCCATGAAAACATGGTGGAGAGGGCCCTCTAGAGGTAATGGTATGCCAGAATACCACAGAGTTGATGACTCATCGATCCGACCTCTAGTTGCCGATTTATGTCGAGTTGCAAGTTGCATGAAAATGTCATTCAGGGCCACTTGGTTGCTCTCAGTCCGGGAGCAAAAAGCCAAACAGAGTATAAATATTGCATGTCGTTGGCTCCAACAGGTATGTATGGCCAATGCCAACATGGGAACACCACCAAAATTGGAACGATGGAGGGTTTTGCGGAGATGATCCACCAATACGAGAGTTGCATTGAAGGAAACTGAGAAAAATCCTAGTTCACAAAACTGATGCACAATGGAGTCACTGGGCCATAAAAACATGGTGGAGAGGGCCTTCTAGAGGTAATGGCATTCTAGAATACCAACGGATTCAATGACTCATTGATTCGACCTTCGGTTTCCAAGTTATGTTGAGTTGCAAGTCACATGAAAATGTCGTTCAAGGACACTTGGTCACTCTCAGTCTGAGAGTGAAAAACCAAATAGAGTAGTAGGATTGCATGCTGTTCGATCTGAAAGGTGTGTATGTCCAATTCTGACATGGGAACACCACAAATACTAGAATGGTGGAGGGTTTTATAGAGTTGACCCACCAATGCGAGTGTTGCATTGAAGGAAACTGAGCAAAACCTTAGTTTACGAAAGTGATGCACAATGGAGTCATTGGGACATGAAAACATAGTGGAGAGGGCCCACTAGAGGTAATGGCATGCCAAGATACCAACGGAGTCGACGACTTGTCGATCCGACCTCGAGTTGCCAAGTTATGCCGAGTTACAAGTCACATGAAAATGTCATTAAGGGACACTTGGTCACTGTCGGTTCGGGAGCAAAAAACCAAACGGAGCAGTAATATTGCATGTCATTAGCTCTGATAGGTATGTATGACCAATGTTGACATGGGAACACCAACAAGACTGGAATGGTGGAGTTTTTTGCAAAGTTTACCCACCAATGCGAGAGTTACATTGAAAGAAACTGAGCAAAAGCCTAGTTTACGAAACTGATGCACAATGGAGTCATTGGGCCATGAAAACATGGTGGAGAGGGCCCTCTAGAGGTACTGGAATTATAGGAGACCAATGGAGTCGATGACTCATCGATTTGAACTCCCGTTGCTGAGTTATGTCGAGTTGCAAGTCGCATGAAAATTTCGTTCAGGGACACTAGGTCACTCTCCGTCCGGGATCGAAAAACCAAAAAGAGTAGCAAGATTGCATGCCATTGGATCCAACAGGTGTGTATGGCTAATGCCGATAGGGGAACACCACCAACACTGGCACGGTGGAGGGTTTTGCAGAGTTGGCTCACCAATGAAAGAGTTGCATTCAAGGAAACTGAGCAAAACCCTAGTTTACGAAACTGATGCACAATGGAGTCATTAGGCCATGAAAACATAGTGGAGAGGGCCCTCTAGAGGTAATGGCATGCCAGGAGACCAACGGAGTTGACGACTCATCGATCTGATCTCCGTTTGCTGAGTTATGTCGAGCTGCAAGTCGCATGAAAATGTCGTTCAGGGACACTTAGTCACTCTCGGTCCGAGATGACATGCTAATTGTTGGGCATGGTAAGAGCATTATTAAAAGGTTGAAGAGGGACTTGGGAAGTCAATTTTCAATGAATACTTCAATTCTAATTATTTTCTCAAATAGAAGAATGATAAAAACTTACTACAATAGCAATTAAAATTTAGAGATGAAAGCATAATGCACAAGTCAAATACTATTTAACAATATTAGAGCAATTATTTTTTGATTAGTAGCTCGATGCAACACAAATTGGAGACAAAGTTGCAAAGATAGTGGTTTACCAGGTAGGTCATGTAGAGAACAATATAAAGTGTAGAGTTAGCAAAACTGTGAAGGACATGATGTTGGTTTCCTAACAATATTTCCTCCCTCTAATTTTGGAAAAAATTTAAACCTAAAAATATGCAATATAAACCTAATGGAAGACCACAAAAATAAGCATGTTTCAGTTAAATTCAATAA
>LPNX010124885.1:337730-388588 GCA_001517045.1 Pseudotsuga menziesii | reverse complement strand
TTCTTCCTCCAAAATTAATTAATATTATTTTATTATTTTAACCATTATTTTATTATTTTCCTTAGGAGGCCCATTTTAGACCCCAAAATTCCTCTAATGACTTTTGACAAAAAAATTTACTACGCACTTGCTTAAGCCTATTGCACCACATTAGAAGTTTTTTCCAATATTAAATGGAAACCAAAAAACCTACTATGGATTGATCTTGTATTGTTTATCATAGAAATGGAGCTAGGCGTATATTTTAATCTCCTATAGCAAACGTAAGAGAAATATAGGTGAGAGATTAAACCAGTGAAGGGTGTCTATTGAAGATACATGCATCAAACATTTTCACTTGAAAGATACATTCAAATAATTCAATCTCTGATTAAAAAGAAGAGAAGGAATTGAAAATGCAAATGATGAAAATTTGTATTATTGCATAGCTTTAGTGGCTAACAAGAAGTAGTGTGAAACACATGGAGAAAATAGTCAATTGTAGAGAATCGTGTTCTTGTGCAAGCTAACACGTCAAAATTTGGATGCCAGTTCCATGAGTGATTGAAATCGACAGCTACTATTAAAAGACAAGATGATCATGATAACTTACTCCACTTTCTATGTGAACTCTGCAAAATCCTTTCCCTTTCCATATATATTGATGTCATGTCTGAATATATAGCATGTATAAATACTTATTACCAACTATGATCTGTTTTATGCACCATACTTGCTTAAATCAGAATTTGCAGAGATGGATGGACATCTGTTACATGGATTGACAGCGGTCACATGAAGACCAACAGATATGGAGGACACATAGATGGATGGACGTCTGTTACATGCCTACTCCATATCTTTTTGTCCTCATGTGACCGTTGTCAATCCATGTAATATATGTCCATCCATCTCTGCAAATGTCAGTTTAAGCAAGTACAGTGCATAAAACAGATCATACTTGGTAACAAATATTTATACATGCTATATATTCATACATGACATCAATATAGATGGAAAGGGAAATGATTCTACAGAGTTCACATAGAAAGCAGAGTAAGTTATCATGATTGTCTTGTCTTTTAATAGTAGCTGTCAATTTCAATCACTCATGGAACTGGCATCCAAGTGGAGTGTAAGCGCAATTACCCAAGATCATTCAATATAGCCAGCTAGATCCTCTCTGTTTCTAACTACCTCCATCAATCTATCATGCTCTGAATGAGGCAAGAAGTAACATACCTTGGTTGAGTTCTTCGTTGACATGTTTGTAGATGGATGTTCATGCCAACAATCAAGTTTGTGAAGTGATATACCACAGACTCTGGTCTGTAATCCATGAATACATGCCCACTAGTTCTTCTTTATTTCCCACTAGTGTAAGATATTCACCCTCAACCACCATCGAGCCGATAGAAAATTCATTGCATTCATCATCAATCAATGATCCGTTTAGGATTTGCTTACCTTGAATGCATCATGCCAACCAATAATTCATGCCCCATTCATTTTCTTTCAGGGAAACAACTACATATATGTGTCCTTGTTGTACAAGATCTTAGATATGGTCGTAGTATGTCGAAATCACTAACTGACCCTCCTCTAAGTGGGTTGCTTCATCGACTACATGTGGGTCTACTGCAAGTGACACATGATCCCAATCATCAACCCAATCTATGCATTCACATTCATCTCATTCACGACTACTACAAACACTACAAAAGCAAGCAGGTTTCCACGTCCATATTTCAAATAGGGGGTTGTTTAAGCTTTGAACCGAATGAAATCCACCTGTTCCTTGTACTATGCCACAACTATAGGAACATGATCGATCTATGTCAACCACATGCCAAAATTCCAGATTGGCCTTCCTACCACTTTAGTTCATTCTAACATTGTTGCAGAGCACCATTGAACTATGGATTTTGCATCTTTGATATGGGGGTTTCTGGTAAACCTCATCTCCTCCTTCATAGTGCGGTCTTGATGCATGCACCGAACCCATCATGCTCACCTTTTCCGTGCCGAGTCTCAAAGTAGTTCCATATATGTGGCACATTATAAGTCTTATGTAACATACTCATCCATTGGAAGAATCAGGAATTTTTGAACTAGCTCGCACAACCATCTAACCATATCCAATGTTGATCCATCTGTATATCTCCCTCCTTTATCTAATCATAGAAAATTCGAAAACAATGTTGCACATAATGCAGATCATGGCATCTGTCATCTCTTATGTAAAATTTTGTCTCATTCTGTATTATCCTATTGTTAATGCTACTCTCAGGGCCATTCCTATACGTAATATGTACCATGATGCTGACTTGGTCGGAATGGTAGTATTGACTCTGAATTTCATTTTGTGGCTGAAGGGTGTAGTTTTCTGCAAAATCCACAATTGACAATATGGTCCCAATGGGAAAGCTATCCTACATTTTCTATACTGCTCATGTTTGCATCACACAACATGCACATGTTGAACATACTGATTGGTTTTCTTGTGGGAATCCATCAAAAAATCACATACCCGTACATGTTTCCATGAAAACAAGGGTTGTATTAGAATGTGACCTTTAAAGAATTTATATGTAGAAACTAAACATGTAAGAGGAAAAACATGCAATAATCATTTGCACCTGTGACTTCACCAATTCAGTCTTTTTAATTTCCTTCACACTATCTGATTGATAGGTTATGTACTTGAAGCTCTGCATCTCCACGCTCATATTGCCAAATTGATGCTCATCGCTTCCATGAATGAAACGGTTCAAAAGAGAAAACCCACTGCACCTGGAACAATTCGCATATAGACATGATTTTCCATTGTATTTTTTTCCTTCATTCCTTGGACACATGATGCTGATGATAAATTATCTCGATGCATTCGGTGGTATTATAGATTCATTATAGTCATACTCAAGGTTAGTATGCAAATCACAAAATATATGTTTAAATGTGTCATAAAAAATCATATTCTACATGGTATCTACAACAGGATGTGTTTTGATCAATGCATATGTGAACGTACCATGGTTTACATTTCTCAAAGGACCTTTGGCCCAAGTTCAATTGTGTGTGCTCATTCCTGGATCTCTCATAGAGTTCAGTCTGTGTTGTTTCAAGGAAGTGTTTGACGTGGGGTTCACGTTCAATAGAACCTTTTCTCAGCTTTAGCACATATCTTTGATTAGAAGAAGGTTTGGTATGATCATGCCATAATATTTGTACTGATTATTGAACAGCATCAATTAGCTTCATATCTCGACGAGGCAACCTGTCGACAAAATCCCAACAATTGTTTCCACCTGGAGTCTGCAGATTTTCTCTTATAACAGAGTACTTCTAAATAGTTTTTCTATTTAATTTAAGTATCTGAGAAGTGTGTGAAAGGAGGTGACGTTATCATGTGGACTTGCTTACAACTGATTTTGATAACACACGATGAGCCACACAAAGATAACAGGACGTCTTTCCAATTGCATTAAAAGTAGATTGGAGATTTCTAACAATATTATTGTTATCGTGTGAACTTCTAACCATATTTATGCCTAGAATTCTCCTAACAACAACTAAACAATTTGAATTTAACAAACATAGTAATAATTGACATTTACTTGCATCGCCTTTGGATTCAAAATATTCCTTCATTAGTTTGTTACATTTCCAATCAATAGTGCATTTGGGAAACTTACCTTTAAGGCCTGATAGACAACTTTCATCCACATGGATACGTCTAGGAGTCCTTTTTCTTGCAGTAGACAGTCGAGGTAGGGAAGGTGGACATGAGCTACAGATCCCAAGGCTTGTTTGTTGTGGTGCTTCATTCACATGTCGGTCCATATTAGGAGTGTGATTGACATGGTTGTGGTCTTCTTAGAGAGAATGAAAATTAATCATTGCTCCTAGGTCCAATGCTCCATACTCAACATCTCTCAATACACCTATGTCTTCAAGAGCTTCAACATGGCTCGTTGATGGATTGTTGGTTGGAGACTCTGTTGATGTTGGAACTTGAGTTGGGTCCGTTCGACATAACTGCTTCACCTATGGTTTTGAAGTAGACGTTGTTATGTCATCAACTCTATTAGGATTGGTCACAGTATCATTGGAAATGTCTATACCATGTTTCACTCTCTCCATTTCCAACCCGACCTTTTCTTTTACCTCATTTTCCTTTTTAATTGGCATTTTCCTTCTAGTTTTTCTTTCTCTGTTATGTGAGTTTACCATATCCAAAAGTTTCTTTATCAAAACTATGAGGTCTACCCCTGCATAAGAAGAAACAAATAAGGTATTAGTTCCATTATACAATATAGATAATGCGTTCCAACATAATTAACTAAATTAAAGATATGTTAGTATGCTAATTATTGACATTGATACATAAATGTTCATTAAAGGTTACTCTTTATGTTTGAACCAAAGTTTCATTTCTATACTCTATTTGAGTCAAGTAAATATAGTCAATTTTGTAGGTATTACAACTATAGGATTAAGACTTCTTTTGTGTTCAAAAAGTATTGGAAGTCAAAATAAGATGAGTGAAATTAGGAGGTTTCCAATCCCTCGAAAAAAGGAGAAATCGTTGAGGTAGAGGCATCCCTGTCCAGCTCAAAGGCATGTTATGATAAATCTAGCATGAAGAGGAGAGCATGGACAAGTTGGTGAACTGTTCAATATAGACCCTCTCCCATGATTTCTTCCAAGGTTTTTATACAAATTGAAGAGTCTCAATAGAGAACGTCATCTATGCCATCCTCGTGGGAAATCAAAATATATTCATGTGCAAATGATTATTGGTCTACTTTGCATACTTCATCTTGTATAAAGAATATGGACAAATTGGTGAACTATTCAATATGGACCCTTTCCCATGATTACTTCAAAGGTTTTTTTTTTTAAAATTGAAGAGTCTCAAGAGATAACTTCATCTACGCCATCATTGTGTGAAATCAAAATATATTAACGTGCAACTGTAAATTAGTTAATATTGCATACTTCATCTTGTATGAAGAATATGAGACTTGTTTAGATGTGAAGTTGGGATTTATTCTTGGGAAATTCAATGTTGTCTATGAGAGAGATATTGTTGTAGGCATATCATAAAACATAAATCAATAAAATGATCTGAAAGCTTGTGAATTAAAACAATTATTTACAATTCACCATACCTGTTCAAAATGATCTCTTCTTGCAATGAGAAATTGTAGTGTGAATCTTTCCACTAACTTCCAAGACCACTAAATATGTTTGTTAGATTCCAAGAGTGAGATTCTATCAAATAGATCAAATAGTGGTGATGGATTGTGATCCAAATTGCATAGTTTAGGAGCACAAAACGTGTGAACAACAAAATAAAGCCCATGAAAATTGGTAGCAATCCCAGAATCCATATCTCTATTTTTTTTACCTACTAACAGGTGTGTGCACATGCATTTAAGCACGTGCACGCATGTATGATGTTGATGTAATTGTAACTTCGGAATGTATTCACTTTGTATTTCTTATGTATTGTGACCCGATGTTTATTTCGGGATGTATTTGTAATGTACTTGAGTCATGTCATGCCCCGAGGTTCCTATCAGGAGTTTCTATAATGTAAGCAAGTCATGTCAAGTCAAGGTGGGTAACCCTCCTATTGTATAAGGGTTAAAGTCCTCGCAGTTCTGGGGAACTAGGGTTATTAGACTCACCTAGTGAAGTCGGCCCTAGTTGGGTTTAGTCAAGTTGGTAATTAGTATAAATAGATAGCTAGCCTCTCTATTTATCACACACTCACTTACACTCAGTTGTAGCACATAACTGAGGAAGAGAAAGACACTAGGGCAAGGATGAAAGAGGTTACTGCTGCCGGGAGATCCTCTTACTATTTTTGGGTTTCACTTTTGGTGTTGATTCTATCTTTGAGGAAGTTGTGGGGTTTTCTCCATTTATGGTTTCCCCAAGGAAAAACACTATGTTCATTGTCTCTTGTGTTTGATTGTTGTGCTTGTTGTTCTCTCAGTTAAAGATCCTAATGATATGCTAGCTTAATGTCAAAAATATAACATGGTATCAAAGCTAACCTGAGAAGAAGACACTGTGCAGCTGCGGGAACTAGGGATTCCTACTTTGTGGATCTCTCTCCACAGATTTTCAACAAAATAAGAGTGGAATAACTCTCCTCCCTATGGCGTATCTTTCTGTCAAAACATAATCCAATTCTGAGGTTTCTTCAGTTTTGGACCCAACACTACTACCGGAAATTAGGGCTTTTCACAGAAGTGGAATTTTTCAATGAGCCTGGGCCTGGATTGATCTCCTCCCCAAAATCAAGGTTGGGGATCAATATCAAAGCATTTAGTTGGACAAAACTCTAGAAAAGAAAAACTCTAATCTGCTCTTGAACGAACACTACAGGATTTCAAATCCAAATCTAGATCTGACATCTTGACCTAATAAGATCTAAATATTTTGTATTTCCATTTGAGGTTCTCAGTTAATATGTCTCATCATACCAAGCTTGATGAAAATATTGAGGGATCTGATAACTCCCGAGCCTGGAAGTATAGGATCTCCCTAGTCTTGGAATAAAATTAGTTGGACTCCTATATCAGTGAGGAGGTTCCAGTTCTAAAGGGAGATGAGGGCAGGGCCTTACATAAGAAGAAGTTGGTTATGGCAAAGAGGATCATTGTTGATTCTATCAAGGATCACCTCATACCACAGGTTTCCTCCCTCAAGACACCTAAAGCTATGTTTGATGCCCTAACCAAACTATTTGAAGGGAAGAACATCAATCGGAAGATGACTCTAAGGAACCAGTTGAAGAATGTAAAGATCTAGAATGAGGAGACCATCTAGTCATACTTCACAAGGGTCTCCCAGATCAAAGAACAACTGGAAGCAGTAGATGAAGAAGTGGAGAATGCAGAAATTGTGATGACAACCTTAAATGGCCTCCCTAGGTCATGGGATTCTTTCATCCAAGGAATATTTGCTAGGAAGAAGTTAGTCAAGTTCAGTAGACCGTGGGAAGAATGTTCACAAGAAGAAGCTCGAATAGTAGCTCCAGAAGAAAAGATGGGAAGGGAAGATCAAGCTCTCACAATACACTCCAAGAAAGGAAGAAGGGAAAAACATCATCACTAAGGTAAGCATTCTCATCAGAAAGGTTCATCTAAACTCAAATGTTATACATGCAATGAAATAGGACACTTTGCTAGAATTTGTCCCATGAATAAGAATGGATCCAAGAAGAAGAGGAACTCCAAAAGAAGACATCATTCTCACACTGCTAAGGATGATGATCCTCCCAGAAAGAGAGTAAAACAAGAAAGTGAAGACTCTTCAAGTGAAGATGAATATGTTCTGATCTCCACTCTCACGGGAACTGTCACTCATGGAAGAAAATATTGGCTTATTGACAGGTGGGGATTCCAAACACATGACAGGTTTCAAGGAATCTTTTGAGAAACTATCTGAACATAATTCACCCCCCTACCAATATCCCATAAAAGGTAGTGGTGAATCCTCCTACAAGCTAGACTCTGGAAAGTTTATGAAAATGAAGGATGTCTTGTTTGTACCAGGACTAAAGAAGAATCTTCTCTCCATATTGGCACTAGATGCAAAAGGCATGAGGGTTGCATTTGTAGATGGCCAAGTCCTCATGTGGTCAAGAGGAAAGACTATTGATGATGCAATAGTAATTGGAGAACAAGAAGGAGGATTATACAAATTGAAGGGCCATCCAAAACAAGCCTTGGTCCATGACACAGTAGAGCCAAATGAACTTTGGCATAGAAGGCTTACACATGTGCACTACAGAGCACTACCACTTGCAAGAAAATTTGTTGAAGGTCTTCTATAAATTCAAGCAAAACATGAAGGAGTCTGCGAAGGATGTGCGAAAGGAAAGAACACAACGAAGACATTTCCAAGTAGTGAAAGCAAAGCAAAAGGAATCTTGGAAATCATCCACTTTGATGTATGTGGACCAATGTCATCAAGTTCTCTAAGCGGGTATGTATACTATGTTTCTTTTATTGATGAATTTTCTAGGAAGACATGGATTTACTTCATGAAGAACAAAGATGAAGTTTTCAGCAAGTTCAAGGAATTCAAAGCCTTGATCGAGAACCACAAAGAAAATAAGATCAAGACCTTTCGATAAGATAATGGTGGACAATTCACATCAAATGAATTCAAAGACGTATGCAAAGAATCAAGGATTAAGAGGGATATATCCACTCCATATAATCGACAACAAAATGAGGTTGTAGAGAGGAAGAATAGAACTATCATGGAAGCTGCAAGAGAAATGCTTCATGATCAAGATCTTCCCATGCATCTATGGGTAGAGGCTTCCATAACAGCGGCGTATGTACAGAACCATACTCCACACAGAGTACTCGAGAACAAGACTCTTAAAGAAGTCTTCTCTAGCAAGAAACTAGAAGTCAGCCATCTCAGAATATTCAACTGCCCTGTGTACATACACATTCCAAAAGAGAAGAGGACAAAGTTAGATCCTTCAGGAAAGAACAGTATATTTGTGGGATACTCTGAAAGCTCAAAGGCTTACATAATATACTTCCCAGGATTCAAAAATATTGACATTAGTAGGGATGTAACATTTAATGAAGACACAACTTACAACAAATCCAGAAAGAGACCTGCTGAAGAACTTGACGAATCAGAACCACCCAGAATTCATGATACAACCATGAATGAAGAAACTCAAGAAGAAGATCGAGAATTTGAAGAACCACAAAGACCTGTAGATATACCTCAATAGAAGAATCCTCACAAGAGGAAACCTGCTTGGGTATGAGAAGCTATCCAAGGTGCGGAAAGATATGGGGCTCCAGAAGAGAATCACAGAGAAAGAAAGAGAACCAGATCCTGCTCTGGATATGTAGCTTTACTATGTGACTTTATCAATAAAGAACCTTCCAATTATGAAGAAGCAGCAGAACATAAAGAGTGGAAGGATGCTATGATCGAAGAGTATCAATCGATCATGAGGAACGATGTTTGGGATGTTGTCCCAAGACCAGAAGGGAAGTCGGTTGTAACTTCCAAATGGATCTACAAGATCAAGCATGTTGCAGATGGTAGCATAGAGAAATATAAGGCAAGATTCATGGATCTTGGATTCTCACAAAATGAAGGAATAGACTATGAAGAAACCTTTGCACCTATAACCAGATACACTTCCATCATATCAGTACTTGCTTTGGCTGCAGTGATGAAATGGAAGATACACCAAATGGATGTCAGGACTACTTTCTTGAATGGTGTAGTGGAAGAGGAAGTGTGCATAGAGAAGCCACTTAGTTTTGAGACACATGACAGGGAGTCTCATGTGTTTATATTGAATAAATCCATGTACGGTTTGAAACAGGCACCCAGGACATGGTACGATAGAATTGACAGCTTTCTATCCAGTTTGGGCTTTACCAAAAGTAAAGCAGATTCCAACCTTTACTACAAAGTTGAAGATGGCAACCCAGTGATGCTCCTATTGTATGTAGATGATCTATTTGTAACAGGTATGGATGAGTTGATTTCTTATATGAAGAGAAAGCTTGCTGCCGAGTTTGAAATGAAGGACTTGGGTATGATGAATTATTTTCTAGGCATGGAGGTGTGGCAGAATGCAGATGGAATCTCCCTCGGACAAGGGAAAGTATGCAGTAGAGATCCTAAAGAGGTTCGGGATGATGGACTGCAAGTCCATGACCACACTTATGGAATCCAACCTGAAGCTGTTGAGTGATGCTTCATCAGAAGCGATTGACGCTACGATGTATCATCAGAAGATTAGGTCCTTGATGTACCTGACGAACATGAGACCAGATATTTGCTTTGCTGTGAACACCTTGAGCTAGTTCTTGACAGATCTGAGACATGTTCACTTGATTGTTGCAAAGCATATTCTGAGGTACCTGAGGGTTAGAACTGATTATGGGATCAAGTATGAGGTGAATCAGAAGATTAACCTAGAGGGTTATGTTGATTCAGATTGGGTAGGAAGTGCCATCGATAGGAAGAGCACTTCAGGGTGTTGCTTTAGTATGATATCAGGTGTGATCTCTTGGTTTAGCAGGAAGCAATCCTGTGTGGCACTAAGTATAGCTGAAGTAGAGTATGTCACAACTTGTTCAGCTAGTTGTGAGGTAGTATGGCTGAGGAAGCTACTGTTTGATTTATTTCATCTCTAGATGGATGCTACTTGTATACATTATGACAACCAGAGTTTTGTGAACTTGTCAGAGAATCCGGTGTTCCATGACAAGTCGAAGCATATCAAGATCAAGTATCACTATATCAGGGATATGGTGCAGAGAGGAGCAGTGAAGCTCCAATATGTTGCGATGGAGGAACATTTAGCTGATGTGTTGACAAAGCCATTAGCTAGGGCGAAGTTCAAGTACTTCAGGGAGAAGCTTGGTGTTCTCCAAATTGAGGTTTCCTCCAAGGGGAAATGATGAGACCCAGAGCCATTCTGACATGGTGAGAGGATTGGTTCCTTCCATGGTCATATGTAAGGGCTCAACCATTCTGTCATGGTGAGAGGATTGGTTCCTTCCATGTGAGATATGAGTGCTGAGCCATTTTGATGTGACTATAGTATTGATTCCTACATGATCAAAAGTAAGCGCTGAATTCCATTCTTGGAATCAAGGCACCTGGTCAGTTACCAGGAAGCTCAGTCTGGGACTGGGGGCCATTCTGATATGACTATAGGATTGGTTCCTACATGATCAGATGTGAGTGAAAGCCCTTCTGAAATGCATGCTAGATTGGTTCCTCACATGTGCAGAGCCCTTTCGAACATTTATGTTGGATTGGTTCCTCACATGTGTTGAATGTAAGTGTAGAGCCTTATCGAACATGTATGTTGGATTGGTTCCTTGCATGTGTCGAATGTAAGTGCAGAGCCTTTTCGAACATGTATGTTGGATTTGGTTCCTCGCATGTGTTGAGTGTAAGTGCAGAGCCTTTATGACATGAATGTTGGATTGGTTCCTCTCATGGTCAGATGTGAGTGCTGGGCCTTTCTGATAGGGTTGTGGGATTGGTTCCCACATGGTAATATGTGAGTGCTAGTCATGCCTTTCTGATATGATTATAGGATTGGTTCCTACATGATAAAATATAAGTGTTGGGTGGGCCATTCTGACTTAGGGTCAGATATAAGTGCTGAAGAAGACCTACACGGAGGCTAGGCCTATTACCACCATGAAAAAGGGCTGGCTCTGTAGAAATTCCTATGATGAAAAGAATCATGAGATACCACTCGTGATGATCTAGTGATGATGATCCAAATCGAATGATGATCCAAATCCAGAGATGATGCTCCAGAGATAATTTAGATCGAGGGATGATCTAGATGCAGTGATGATGATCCAGATCCAGGTGAAGATGACTTGAAGATGAAGGTGACTTGAAGATAGAGATTACTTGAAGGTGAATATGATGAGGAATCGATAATGATCCAGATGATACAGAGAAGAAGACTTGTGTTGATAAATTGTGTCAAGAGAATACGTTCCTAGTTAAGAGGGAGTGTTGAAGTAATTATAATTTAGGAATGTATTCACTTGTATTTCTTATGTATTGTAACCCGATGTTTATTCTGGGATGTATTTGTAATGTATTTCAGTCATGTCATACCCCGAGGTTCCTATCGGGAGTTTCTATAATGTAAACAAGTCATATCAAGTCAAGGTGGGTAACCCTCCTATTGTCTAAGGGTTAAAGTCCCCACAGTTCTAGGGCACTAGAATTATTAGACTCACCTAGTGAAGTCGGACCTAGTTGGGTTTAGTCAAGTCGAGAATTACTATAAATAGAGAGCTATCTTCTTTATTTATCACACACTCACTCACACTCAGTTGTAGCGCATAGCTAAGGAAGAGAAAGACACCGGGGCAAGGAATAAAGAGGTTATTGCTGTCGGGATATCATCTTACTGTTTTTTGGTTTCACTTTTGGTGCTGATTCTATCTCTAAGGATGTTGTGGGGTTTTCTCCATTTATGGTTTCCCCGAGGAAAAACACTGTGTTCATTGTCTCTTGTGTTTGATTGCTATGATTTTTGTTCACTTAGTTAAAGATCCTAATGATATGCTATCTTAATGTTAAAAATATAACATATGAGACCGCACACGCAAAATCAAACACGCGCGTGCCCCTGCCTAACATTTAGAGCATTTACTCACTAACAATTATCTCATTTAATGACTAACATTCTTCAACAATGACTTCATATTCACGATTACTTCAAGTCTTTTTATAATATAGTCTTCACTATTAATTTCTTCTTAGGCCCATGGGTGCCATTATGAGGTCTTAGGCTCCTTTCCTATGGCTAGTGGAGGGTAAGGGAGGCCTCAAACACTGAACCTATCATCATCATCGTCATCATCATTATTCCTCAACATCATCATCATCATCATCATCATTTTTCCTCAACATCATCATCATCATGAACATCACCATCATTCTTCATCATCATTGTCATTGTTTTCATCCTCACCCTCATCCTCATCCTCCTCCTCCTCCTCCTCCTTCTCCTCATCATCAATGTCCGTCATCATTGTCATGGTCATCATCATGATTCCTTTGAAAATGATTGAAAATAAAATCAAAGCAAAGTTTCAACTAAACCTATCCTCCTCCTCCTCCTCCTCCTCCTCCTCATCATCACCACCATCATTGTTCATCATCATTATTCATCGTCATCATCATCATCATCATCATCATAGTCATCATCATCATCATTGTCATCATCCTCATCATCATCACCAACATTTTTCATCATTGTTATCATCATCCTCATCCTCATCCTCATCCTCCTCCTCCTCCTCCTCATCCTCATCATCCTCCTCCTCCTCATCATCATCATAACCATCATTGTTCATCATCACCATCATTGTTCATTATCATCATCATCATTGTTGTCATCATCATCATCATCATCATCATCATCATCATCATCATCATCATCCTCGTCATCATCATCATAGTCATCATCCTTGGCATCATCATTGTCATCCTCCTCCTCCTCCTCCTCATCATTGTTCATCCTCATCATTCCATTGCAAATGCTTGAAAATAAAATCAAAGCAAAGTTTCAACTAATCCTATCATCATCCTCGTCATCATCATCATCCTCATTCTCCTCCTCATCATCATTACCATCATTGTTCATCATCATTGTCATCGTCATCATCATCATCATCCTCATAATCATCATAGGCATCATCTTCATCATCGTCATTGTCGTCATCCTCATTATCATCATCACCAACATTTCTCATCATCAACATCATCATCATCATCATCGTCATCATCATCCTCATCATCCTCATCCTCATCCTCATCATCATCATCACCATCATTGTTCATCCTCCTCCTCCTCCTCCTCCTCCTCCTCATAGTCATCATCCTCATCATCCTCATTTCCATCCTCCTCCTCCTCCTCATCATCATTGTTCATCATCATCATTCCATTGCAAATGCTTGAAAATAAAATCAAATCAAAGTTTCAACTAAACCTATCATCATCGTCATCATCGTCATCATCATCATCATCCTTGTCCTCATCATCATCATCATCATCACCATCATTGTTCATCATCATTGTCATCGTCATCATCATCATCAGAGTCATCATCATTTTCATCGTCCTCATCATCATCATCACCAACATTGTTCATCATTGTCATCATCATCATCATCATCATCATCCTCCTCCTCGTCCTCCTCATCTTCATCATCCTCATCCTCATCATTGTCATCATCATCACCATCATTGTTCATCATCATCCTCATCACCTAGTCATCCTCCTCCTCCTCATCATCATTGTTCATCGTCATCATTCCATTGCAAATGCTTGAAAACAAAATCAAAGCAAAGTTTATACTAAATCTATCATCATCATCATCATTGTTCCTCCTCCTCCTCTTCATCGTCATCATCCTCATCCTCCTCCTCCTCCTCCTCATCATCATCATCACCATCATTGTTCAACATAAATTTCATTGTCATTGTCATCATCATCATCATCATCATCCTCATCCTCTTCATCATCATAGTCATCATCCTCATCATCATCATTGCCATCCTCCTCCTCATCATCATCACCAACATTGTTCATCATCCTCATCATCATCGCCATTATCATCATCACCATCATTGTTCATCGCCATCATCGTCGTCGTCATCATCATCATCATCATCATCATCATCATCCTCCTCCTCATCATCATCATAGTCATCATTGTCATCGTCATCATTGTCATCCTCCTCCTCCTCCTCCTCCTCCTCATCACCATCATTGTTCATCATCATTGCCATCGTCATGATCATCCTCATCCTCATCCTCATCATCATAGTCATCATCCTCATCATCGTCATCGAAATCATCCTTATCATCATCATCATCATTGTTCCTCATCATCGTCAGCATCGTCATCATCCTCATCATCATATTCATCATCATCACCATCATTGTTCATTATCATAGTCATCCTCATCATCATCATCATCATCATCTTGGTCATCAACATCATCATCCTCATCATTGCAATCATCATCATCATCATCATAATCACCGTCATCATAGTAATAGACATCGTGATCATCATCCTCATCATTATCATCATCATCACCATCATTATTCATCATCATAGTCATTATCATCCTCCTCCTCCTCATCATCATCCCCATAATCATAATCATCATCATCATAATCATAATCATCGTTAGCATAATCATCATCATCATACTCAAAGTCATCGTGATCCTCATCCTCATCATCACCATCATTGTTCATCATCATCATCATCATCATCATCATCATAGTCATCATCATTGTCATCCTCCTCCTCCTCATCATCATAGTCATCATCCTCATCATCATCATTGTCATCCTCCTCCTCCTCATCATCATAGTCATCATCCTATTTTGATCATCATTGTCATCCTCCTCCTCTTCCTCATCATCATTGTTCATCATCATCATTCCATTGCAAATGCTTGAAATTAAAATCAAAACAAAGTGTTTACTTAAAAAATGCACACACATGTCTTTAACGTGTGCACACAAAGTAGCGTGATTGTGCTTTTAGTGCATGCACACAAAGTAGCGTGATCACGCTTCAAGTGCGTGCGTGTTGTGTCTTAAACAACGCGCGTGCGTGTTTTAAATTTAGAATTTTTGTGGCACCTTTTTTCCAACCAACGTGGTGGATGACTTGGATGCTTTGGTTTTAGGTTCGGGTTGCCCAACCAAGTGGTTTGGACTGTCTTATGACATAAAAACTTGTTTTGTACCACTTCTCCTATTTCGTGCATGATTTTTCATATGCCACGCTTGTCCACTGTTAATGAAAATTCACATACTTGTGTAACTCTATCTGCAGATTCTGAATATGTAATTTTTATTTAAATCTATTATATTTTTCTATTTTTTATTTAATTTTAAATGGACTAACGTTAATCTAACACAAAAAGTAGCCTATTTGCTTTGGCTATAAATTTTGATTGGCTCGCCTATTTAGAAAATGGAAAAGAACCCACCCAAGAAGACACAAAGACCTACATCCTAAAAAAAATATCATTCATTGACTATGTTAAGACCAAGATGTGGTGGACCAACGCTCGACCTTGTTATTTTAGGGCGTCACTGATTTCCTTAATTTGAAAAATAAAAAATATAACATAAATAAATATGGAAAAATAACGGTGCACTAGACACACCTGTTATCTACAACTCTATATAAATTTTTTCACAAAATTCCACCATTTGCATACCAAACGAGTGGGCCTATGCAAACATATTCATTATTTTTTTGGAAAAATATAACATACCATTCATAGAAGAACCTCGTTTTTTGCGATTTATGCTTAGTTTCCATAAATAAAAATTATATTCCGGAAGGTAATCTGATTGTCCACGTTTCATATTCTTACACCATATTCTAAAAAGTTGTGTAGGTACCTCTAATATTGCTTTTTGACGTTCAGATTTATGTTTTTCTAGAAGTCCATTTCAATAAACGCGTCATAAGTGACCAGCATTAGCTTGCACCAGCCCCATGTACATTCATATAGCTTCTCAATCCCAACCCTTATTTAATTTATTTAGGTAATAATACATCAACTAACATAAGCTTAGAGAAAGAGAGTTATCAATCCCAAAATCCTCTTTAACTTGATGACCATTCTTAGCTAGATGTTAAGATAATCATTAAGTTTATAATCCAACACATAAAAGAAAGGGAAAACATTTACTTTAACATATAAATTTTTTTGTTTCAAAATTAACATAGATTCGAGTTCTTAAAATAAGTAAAAACTAGATATATAAATATATTTCATAAACAAATAAAAGAAATACAAAATGTCTACTTAGCAATATTTTCATACAATATTTACTACTACCAATAATCACTCATTTACCTTCCATTTACCTTCTTTTGGGGCTTTCAATCCCACTTAGAATCACTTAGCTCAAGATTTACTTGAGATAAGGACCTTCCAAAGAAGATTTTAATAAATAAAGAAGCTACCTAAAGACTAACATTTTTAACAATAATTGCTTGCCCACAAATATGGAATTCATTTATTATTTTCCACCCTTACCCTCCTATACACAAGTAGGGTCTTGAGTGCTAAGGTACATATGCATAGGGCATAGGTGTTGGAGTAAGGATTCTACAGGTATGGGTATATACAAATGGCCAGTAGTATGCACGCATGCCTTCTATCCCTACATATATGCAAGTGGGTCATTCTCAAATAGAATGGATGACGGTTTGTTAGCGCTCACACTCCATGTAGGTCAAAGCCTCTAAATGGGGAATGGAGTAGGTTTATGGATCCCTTGGTTGGTTTTGAAATGTTTGGAGTGAAGATATTCAATAATACATTGCTTAAATGTAAAATTTAAAAATTATCCACATACTTAAAAACCCCAAAATCTTTATTGAACACAACCGAACAATGAAAACATTACACTGTACTTATATAAGATAAAGTAAGATATATGGTTTTTCATTACTCTTTCCATTATATGAAAAACATTACTCCTCCAATACATTTTACATGATAATTCCACTCTCTATTTTAAACTTAATTTTAAGTAGTTTATTCCACTCTCTCCAATATGCTTTTTCATGATAATTCCACTTTATAAGTTATTTTTGATGGAAGATAGTTTATTCCATTCTAACACATAGTTCCTCTAGTACGCTTCATAAGATAATTCTACTTTCTACTATAGCCTTAATCCCATGTTATTTGTTTGACCTTTTCTATATTTAACCAAAAGGATATACATATAACTAAAACTCTACATGTAATACAAATCTTAAAATCTTACATAAAATATATTAATTTAATATGAAGTTTTCTAAGGTAGGAAATGGTAATCCCATGTTATTTGTTTGACCATTCTATATATATATATATAACCAAAAAGGATATACAAATAATTAAAATTCTACATGTAATATAATTTTAAAATCTTACATAAAATATATTAATTACGCCGTTAGGCGTTTCTTTCTGAACAAGTTCGGAAAACAACTGTTCATTTTGTTCATCTATAGCTCCAATCAGATTCTGGCACGTGTTTCATATTTGTCTGTTGGTTTTAAGGTTCGGCCGCGTGTTTGTCTGTTGGTTTTAAGGTTCGGCCGCGTGTTTGTTTGGAGCCGAAGCAATACACAAATCGATTTAATAGATTGTTTCCTTCTGACGAATTGGCAGCGACGCCCGCACGATGTCGACCAGCTGGAGCATGCCTAACCAAAGTGAGAGGCAGATGCAGAAGGCATTTTTGCAATACTTCCCCCACTGGTATGCGTCTTATTGGGCTGAATTTGACCTTGCCTTGAAGTCTTGGATTGGGAACAAGCGATTCCAACCGCAGGTTATGGCAGAGCTTGACAATATCGTGAAAACCCCGTTCGATTGCCATTACAAGACCACCGGGGCTGTGGAGATCTAACCTGGGAAATCCTACTGGATTTGTGCCATGGTGGGTAACAATGGTATCCTGCTGCAGAAAACCTACAGACTGTTGATCGATTCCCATGAGATGGTAATCCAACTGAACAACGCCCGCACCGGGGGTTTTGAATACAGCGTGGGTGGTGTTTATGAATAGCAATTTTATGCATTCCTGCGCCAGTAGAACCGGGTGCTTCTGCCATCCATTCGGGGAAAATGTCCCAATTATGATATATATCTGCCAGGTCGTGCATTTCATGGATTTCTCCCTTTGTAATGCGTCCTGCAAAGCCCCCCTAATGGTCACGGATGCCCGATTCGACAAGATGTGTGGCAGGGTAGTGAAGTATTATTCTCTCCACAATTTTGTGGAGACTACCGAGAAGCATCCGGACGAATGGAGCGTGACCCACAGGGGTTACTTTTTTCATTACTCCTCCTAAATGCAGGCGGTGATGGTTGCAGTAGGTATTTGCGAGAAGGTGAGTCTATTTGGGTTCGGCAAGTCTGGTGAGGCTAAGCACCATTATCTTAGAAATCAGAAGGGCGATTAGTGTACCGTTTCTTTGTTCTCATTTGTTGGTGTATAATATTTTACAATTTATTTGATAATTATTATTTTGCTCCAAATACCATTATGGACATTCCGGAAACAGCCATTGCGAGCTTCTTTGCACATTTCCATCGCCAAAAGTTGGTTTAAAGAGCTCTTACACTCGGCCCAATACATGAACCCCGGGGTTTTCGCATTGCAGATCGTGGTGTTGCTGTGGCGTAAAGGGCTCTAGCTTCAGTTCCTGATATTACGGGGTGTTTTTCTCTTTTTCTTTCTGCAATGCTTAATTTTCTGTTAGATTTTATTTTAATTTTCTGTTTGTGATTATATCAAACCCTTTAGGAGGGTTTACTTAATATAGAAGCAAGGGTTTTAATTCTCCCCATCAATACCCAATTTGCATATTTCCATTTGAGATTTTTTTTGGGTATCGCCATCAACATAATTTTTACACAGACACAAGTGTCTTGATTGGGGGATTTCTTGGAATATGATTTTCTTACTGATAAAAAGGAGCTAATCTGTCAACCAGTTTTTGATATACATACACAAGTTCACTGATATACACTCAATGATATATATATTCGCTTTTGTGCAGATTATGGAAAATAATGCTTGTTTATCAAAACTCCATAGACCAATAAGTCCAGGAGGCATCTCCAATGATAAAACACAATTTCTTTTACATCACTGCATTTTATACTTCAGAGTGCTTTTCAATGATTCTATTTTTGTCTCGAAGCTTTTTAGTATTCCCAAAAGCTTTTAGCGGAATTTTCCTTCATAATTTCTGGCTCTTATCTTTAGGATTGCATACAAAGTTATCCCTAGTCGGTTACGCAGCTGAGTTCCTGCAAAACAATTTAGGGCCTTCTTCTTACAATCCTGATAAATTAAATAACAACATGTGCATCTTATAGGATTTTTGGCTTCATTGGCATCGATAATTTTTTTTTCTTTCATTCAACGTAGAAAATCATATGGGTAAAATGTTGATATGCTTATGGGTAAAATGTCAATTCTTCGTTTCTGATGTCATGTAATTTACTATAATTTGAATCCAACATCTGGGGTATAGAGGGTTAGATATTAGATATCAGTAGTGAGCTTTGGTGTTGGTTCCAAGGGTTTGATAGGCCATTCTGTTTTTTTCGGCATTGAGCAGGTCATTAGGGATTTTCAATTTTGCATATTGAAGTGATAGTTAGTGTTGTAATACATCTTGAGATAATATATGTTGACATTGACAACCCTTCTAGGAAAAAGTTGATTTTCCATTTCCCTTTTGTAATGTGATATATAATGTCACATGCTTTTCTATGATGTGAATACATCTGGGGTAGAGGGTAAAGGTTTTAGTCTTACCACAAGTGAACCCTGGATTCGGTTCCAAGGGTTATTCATTGGGGCATAAGTTATAACCATTATTTTTGGGAGTAGGTCATTAGGATTGTCCAATTTTTGCACAGTGAAATTTAAATTCGCTCTATGATACATCTTTGACTCTTGAGACAATGGACTACAAATTTTAAAGAAAATTGTCAGGGAGATTATTGTTGCTTCTCTTAGATTCTGTAAATATGTGTCATTTTTGGTACTAATGAATGTGGATTTCTGATTTCCAGGAGAGAGTCTCCAGTGGAAGGTGAACGAGGTTTTGGACTTGTGCATTTTAGCTATGACTATGGATTGTCAGTTGTTTCAAAGATTTGAAACTTGGTTGTAAGAAGTGTTATCCATTGTCTGATTTAGATCATGGAATTGTGCGTATTCTGAATGAAAAGGGTCATATAGTTTTACTTTCAAGAGGAAAATATACGAAAGGTTAAATCTAAATTTCATGTCACAGGCAAACTTGGAATTTGTGAAGGATACAAAGAGGATCATACTTCTATCAGAAGAATTAGATTATTTGAAGTAGGTTTGAACCTTGTGATCTCTACAACGGGATTATTGGATTCGGCTTCAATATGTTCAACCGAGCTGGCCTGGATAGATTCAAAAAAGCACAAACAATAGAGCCATTTTCAGTCAGTGTCAACCCAGTTTCAAAGCTAGCTGTGAACCAGCCATGGCAACATCAACAGCAATCTCAACCTTTTCAATCATAGGTTGCTCAAACGCAGTTACAGCACCACCAGCATCATGGATTGCCAAGGTCTGTAGCTCCAGAACCTGCTCCAGCATACACACCTATGCCTCAAACCACTGGAATAGGGGGTGGCCAATCAAATTGGCAACCCCCAGACTGGGCTATGGAGCCTAAACCAGGCGTCTTTCGTTTATAGGTCATGAAGGATGGTGAGGTATTAGATCAGATCAATTTGGATAAACGGAGACACATATTTGGGAGACAGGTCGTTACTTGTGATTTTGTGCTAGACCATCCATCCGTCTCTCGACAACATGGTGCTGTTGTGCAACATAGAAATGGCAGGTTTGCATCTTCCACCAGAGAATTTACTTGGTAGCCATCTAAAATTTAATCAAGTCTATCCGAAAATTGAAACTGCAACTCACTAAGAAGGAACGGTATTCTTTTTATCTAAGGCCTAGTTTGGTCAGAGTCAGTCGTTGGCCTATCCTTTGTACACCTCAGTACTCGATTGGTTAAACATTCTATCCCAAGATCCTTTACTGTCAGTTTCTCGCTTTTGTTATACTGTCACATATTCTATCCCAAGAACTTTTACTCTCAGTTTCTAGCTTTTCATTACTGTGCTGACTCCCAAGGGGATTTGCATGGTTTTCGTCCTAAGGCCTCTGCTGTTTAGAGACTCTTGTGACTCCCAGGATGGTAGCAGGGTGCCCTAAACGTGATTCCTTTGATGTATAGTTTCTCTTTGGACTTCCTAGCCCTTGTTAAACTGTGTACTTTGTTCTTTCTATTTTTGAATGCTTATTAATCGTAGATTTCCCTTAATATACATATTTTATTTCACTTGTAGTGCATCTTTTCATGGGTTGGTTCACCTGGTGCTTTGTTATTTCATGTAATTTGAAGCCATTCAGTCAATACAGACATATTTTTTCTTTATAGAAAATATGTGGGTTTGTTGCAACCTTAAATTTGTAATGAAGCATTTCTTATATGTGCAGCATCTATGTCATTGATCTGGGCTCAGTGCATGGCACTTTTGTTGCAAATGAGCGTGTGACAAAGGATAACCCTGTAGAACTTGAAATAGGCCAGTCTCTGCCTTTTGCTGCATCATCTAGAAGTTATATCTTGAGAAAAAATACAGCTTCCCTTTTGCCTATGCATTAGTTGCCTCCACAGTTCACCCTTCCAAATCCTCCAGATCCTTCAGATGAGGATGCACTTATGGCGTACAATACTGTTATGAATCGCTTTGGGGCAAGCAGAATAGACTTGCCACCAAAAACTACCAAGGATTCATGGGATATTTCTGCAGGTGGTAAAGATGGGGAGTCCCAAGTTAAAGGGATGCCAAGAGACCACGGAAAGCAAGAGTGTCTTTTAGGGATCAGCATGGTGGAGAATTAGTGGAGGTAGTTGGGATATCAGATGGTCCAGATGTTAGCACTGAGCTTGGGTGCATAGGGGTAAAGGAAGGTAGTCTTGTTGGAAAATATGAGTATCTTGTGCAGGTTACAGTGATACCTAAAGGCCAGGACCAGGCTGTGCCAAAGGAAGAGAGTGATACACCAAAAGGTGTCACTCAAAAGTTACAGCAATATTTGAACAAAGTAAAATCCCCAGCAAAAGGTGGGTTCTATGGAGATCTTTATGGTGATTCTTTTGCTGGTCAGGTTGGTGCCTTATGGGAAAATGTGCCAAAAGAAAACAGTGTTAGTTCAGTGCAATATGCTTCAAACATGACAACAGAAATTTCTACAACAGAAATTTCTGCCAACGGCATGCCTAAGAGTGACAAAGACAGAATCCTCTTTACAATGCGTCCTGCAAAGCCCCCCTGATGGTCATGGATGCCCGATTCGACAAGCTATGTGGCAGGGTAGTGAAGTATTATTCTCTCCACAATTTTGTGGAGACTACCGAGAAGCATCCAGACGAATGGAGCATGACCCACGGGGGTTACTTTTTTCATTACTCCTCCTGAATGCAGGTGGTGATGGTCGCAGTAGGTATTTGCAAGAAGGTGAGTCTATTTGGGTTCGGCAAGTCTGGTGAGGCTAAGCACCATTATCCTAGAAATCAGAAGGGCGAGTAGTGTACCGATTCTTTGTTCTCATTTATTGGTGTATAATATGTTACAATTTATTTGATAATTATTATTTTCTTATATATAATTAAAGCTTTTTTTTAAGCATTAATTTTAACATAATTTTGGAGCAGTTTGAGACAGTGAATTTTCTTCTGAATACTTTTTTATATCACTTCATCTACGCCATTTTAAATCAATTAATTGTTCTCTATATTACCATTGATCCATTTCTGGATTAAAACTTTAACGATCTTTGACATTTTAATATGCTGACATAGAACATGCCTTCAACAATGTACTCATAATGATTGCAATATAACATATTCTTATCTTACCATTGATCCATTTCTGGATTAAAACTTTAACGATCTTTGACATTTTAATATGCTGACATAGAACATGCCTTCAACAATGTACTCATAATGATTGCAATATAACATATTCTTATCTTACCATTGATCCATTTCTGGATTAAAACTTTAACGATCTTTGACATTTTAATATGCTGACATAGAACATGCCTTCAACAATGTACTCATAATGATTGCAATATAACATATTCTTATCTTACCATTGATCCATTTCTGGATTAAAACTTTAACGATCTTTGACATTTTAATATGCTGACATAGAACATGCCTTCAACAATGTACTCATAATGATTGCAATATAACATATTCTTATCTTACCATTGATCCATTTCTGGATTAAAACTTTAACGATCTTTGACATTTTAATATGCTGACATAGAACATGCCTTCAACAATGTACTCATAATGATTGCAATATAACATATTCTTATCTTACCATTGATCCATTTCTGGATTAAAACTTTAACGATCTTTGACATTTTAATATGCTGACATAGAACATGCCTTCAACAATGTACTCATAATGATTGCAATATAACATATTCTTATAGTTTTTCTTGTTTTAGTACATGCTTTGAGCAAACTACTTACAATTATAACGTTACCCATTCTTCTTGCCTTTTTTTTATAGTGTTTGAATTATATATCAAATTTATGAAATGAAATGCTCAACGTTCAGTTTGTATTATGGCTTTTTGATGGTCATGGCTTCTTGTTGGTCATGGGGTCCATTCCCTTACCGTAATGTCACATTAACTGCACTTATCATGTTAGAACATGTGGAAATTGGATTCTTTAGGTGGTTTTATCGTTCTTAGTGGCTAAATTGAATTGGACTTAATTTGACTAGCCTTTGACATTTCCATGTGAGTGGGAAAACCATTTCCATACAATTGTAGTGGCCATGAAATATGAATATAACTTAAAAGGATAACCCTGTTTAGATTGGATTTGAATTCAAGCTGTCACCTTTGTAGTTTGGATTTGAATTGAACAATCACTAAATGATAACTATATGTAAAGAAAATCGAACTCTTTTCCCTTCTCCTTTGCACGATAAATTGTAAACTATTCAATTAAATGATCAATCTCCAACTCAATTGAGAGAAAATATGGTTAAATATATTGGAACAACACATCCTAATATTACATAGAGGAAAAAGATAATATTTGTATCTATATAATAATAAAATATTTAATAGGATGCAAACTTAGGTCACCTTTAACAATATTTTGATTTTGTTGCCATGAAATATGGTTTTAGAATTGTTCACATATTTTCTAATTTATTTACCAAATAAAGTTTCTTAAAAAAGATCAACATATAAAGCTTTGTTGAAATACAAATGAAAATAAATAAGGACCACCAAAATAATAAAGTTCTTAACTATACTATTTTTAATTTTAAAAAAGATGGCTAACAATAAAGATGTAAAATTTTGACCAATGTATTATATAAAAGAAATTATTTATATATAAAATAAAAAAATATATATATCATTATGCATATTTTAAATTTATTAAATTTAATATGTTTACTTTTAGAAATATATAATACGTTTTAGACATGAGTTTAATCTATTAAATTTAATATAATTTTTTTTAGAAATTTATATTTAATGTTTTTATGTTTTAGAGATGGGTTTATCAGACAATTTTAAATTTTTTATGATATATGTATAGAAATTAGTTATTTTATTACTTTCAAAGATTTGTGAGATTAAAAAAAAATAACTTAATTTGTTTATATTATTTATATAAATGTTTATAATAGATAATTGTTTTTGTAATTTTAAATTGTTTTAATGATAGAGAAATTTTAGTTGTTTTTAATAGATAACTCTGTTTGTAATTTGATTTTTTTTAATTATAGAAAAACTTTATTTTGTATTAATGCATTCTAAATGTACGATTTATGTGTTATTAAGAATATTTTATAGTTTATGATGTGTTGTATTTAATGAATAATTTATTGTACAATAATGTATTGTTTTTTAAGGATGTGTTTTGTGTTCTATGGGATGAATATGATTTATGATATTTTAATGTCTTCACTTTTTATGTCTTATTTTTTGATGATGTGTTTTGTGTTGTATGTAATCCATATGGTTTATGATATGTGGTATTTGATGGGAATTTGATATGTTTTGTATTTGATGAATAAATTTATAGAAGTTTGAGGTTTTGTCATAAGCAATATAAGAATTATCTATCCCAACAATTTAAACTAAACAAAAATGATGAGGTTGTGGGTAAATTTATTTATGTGATGAATATTTAATAATTTTAATTTAGATTAAATTATTGTATTTTTGTAATATTTTATTTTAATATTTAATGTTTAGTAAAAAATATTTGTTTTTAATACTCAAGCAATTTGATATATAATTAATAACTCAAATTAGTTTAAGTAGGCTATAATATAATATTTTAAACAACATAATTTGAAACAAATTCTTTTAATTTAAGTAGACCTGTATTAATATGATATTGTATTTCTATTTTTTATAAATGTTATTTTTTTTTTAAAATTTGAAATTTATTCTTTAAAAACTGAGGATGACTCAATCTCTAGAAGAGAAGATGAGCCAAGAAAAGCCATAGGATAAGGATGCGGTAGAGGAGGTAAACCAAGAGAAGGTGAGGGAGGAGGACATATAGGTGGAGACAATGGGGGTGGAGAAGGATGACATAGGGGAGGAAGAAGAGGTGGAGGAAGAACAAGTTGAGGAGGTAGATGAAGTGGGGGATCTAAAGTATGGGGAGTAGATGGAGGTGGAGGAAGTAGAGAAGGTAAAGGAGAAGGTGGAGGTTGAGGAGGATATTAGAATCCGAGGAATCAAAGGAGAGGTCGGAGGTGACGAGAGGAGGATTGGAGGAGTATGTGGTGGTCGTGGAAGAGGAGGAGGAGGGAAAGGTTGAAGAGGTCAAAGACCAAGATATGAGAGTGGGTGGAAACAAAGGAGAGGTTGGAGGTGACAATAAGAGGATGGGAGGATGAATATGTGGTGAAGGAGGATAAGGACGATGAGATGTAGAAGAAGGAGGAAAGGTAGGAGATATAGGAGGAAGAGGAGGAGAGTAAATAGGGATAGGGGTGATGGATGAGGTGGAGGAAGTAGGGAAGATGGAGAAGGAGAAGGTGGAGGTAAATGAGGAGTAAAAGGAGGTGGAGGAGGAGCAAGTGGAGGATACAAACAACGTGAGAGAAGAGGAGGTGGGAGAGGTAGTATTAAAGGAGACAAATGAGTAAATGAGGGAGGAATAAAAGGTGGATATGACCTTGTATATTTCTTGTCTTGTCCACTATCCTATGAGGGCTATATGGATGACCCAATTATTCAATCCCACTATCCTAAGAAGGGCATATCAAGCATGGTTATGCATCAAATATTGTTTCCAAGAAGCAAAATTTTTTTGGACACTTACCCATACTACCATTAAAAATTCCCTCCATGGTAAGGTGGTTACTTAGCCTATGGCCATATGCTGGCACAAATCACATTAACAACCTTTGGGGTCCTAAAGTGTACCATCTTTTGGTTTAAGGGGACCATTTCTCACCATATGATTGAGTGCAAAAATGTCTCCCTTAACACAATTAATTGAGAGAACTACTATGGCCATGTGAGTGACGAACTCTATAGCTGAGTAAATCTTGTCATTCGACTCTTTTAACTATCATGCTCAATATGATGGTCATATCATTCGTTTAAGATATAAGCATCTCCAAATTAGTGTTCAGACTCACAAATGTAGTCTAAATAACTTATTTCCTACCATACTTCCTACAAAATATTATCTAAAATACTTCATGATTAACTGGATGAACTATCCTTGTTGCCCACCTATTGGAGTCCTTATGTTCAAATATACAGACCACCATATCATATAATGAATTTCCTGAAATATTTTTAGGAGGTTATACAGGAAAGTCAATAAAGAATCCATTCATCATTTACAAGTGTGTATTAGAGGAAACCCATTTCCACCACCATATATTCAAGTAATCCATGTTTCCAGTTATAATATGGTGATTGCTACCATGCAACTTCGAAACAAAATATTTTGTCAGTTTTGAGTGGACAAAGTAAAGATTTATATCAATACCAAAAGATATTTAAGGACTCCAAATCTTAACTGAACATGAATATCATGATCATATAGAGTGGAAATAACTGCATTAAACACCCAAGTGATTGAGGACCTTGATTCCTTCTCTTTGTTCACTTAGAGTCATAGAAATATAATCTTTGAATGGAATGGTGCATTGCAATGTATTATTCTCTTGGATGAAATTATATATGCCGAGGTGAAGGACTTGGTTCCATCGTGACAAAGTCTCCTTCAGGTCCTCATATTGTAATAGATTTTGGAGGCATCACACCCAAGAGGGTAGACCATGTTATTTCCTTTTATTATTGCATTCAAGTATAAACAAAAAGAATAATGAAATTCATTTATTGAAACATGGACATATCAGAACCCATTCACTGTAAAAAAAAAGCACTGGTTCGTAACCAATGAATGAAATTTTGGACTCAATCTCTATGTATTTAGCATTATATTCATTACTACTATCAAATCCATATTAGTTTAAAAATATTTCATTCTAATTAGTACCATTCTATTACTTTGGAATGAGTAATCTCCAATAAATTAACTATTACACGTACCATATATGAGCTTGAAATAACATGTATTATATTTTTTACAGTTTGCTTGAAAACAACCCTGATTTCTTACATCTACCTGATTATATTTCTAATTATACCATGTTCATACAAAATTCTTCTTTGAATCCACATGACTTTTCTTGCTTTGCATCTAGTGTTTCCATATCTTCAATTTCATTCAAGTTGGATCGAACAACGCTACTAGAACTCCTTTCTCTGATTTCTATGCTTTCTTGAATACCGAGTCCGTGTTTACTGAATCTTCATACATTCATGTCTACCTTTTCGAGGTAGCTACCATCACCTATTGAAGTTAGAGAAATTTGATCTTCCTATGCTTGGAAGTCTATTGTATGATGCAAAAGATAAAGGCATTTGCAATGCAATTCTAGGCGTAAACAACAATGATGGTTTATTCCATGGAATTTCCCTCTAGCATAGATCGAACAATAAATTTTAAAGAACATCCCATGTGGATTACATTATGTGAGTGTTCATAGAATATATCTCTAAATGATAGCATGCCGTGTGTTCTCTACTTCAGTAACCTATACAGTTTTCAATTATGTGACTATTATGGATATTGGGAAAAAGAGTGTATCAACCGTAATAATTGGAGGAAAAGGATTCTAGAAGATTCATTTCTACATATTCTTCAAACTAGTGATTGTATATGTTACCAAAACACATGTGCCATGCCACAACCCATCAACTTCATGCAAATGTATATGTATGTAATCAACTCTATACTATGCATAAGTCCAAAATCTTGGCCCTCCTCTTCCCTTGAAGAAAACATGATTTTGAGGATCTTGATGAACCTATAATTGATAAAGATACATTTAAAACAAACAAAGATTCAGACATAAATATTATGAGCTTTCCAAGTCCATTAAGGAAGTTAGAACTTGCAAAACTGATTCTATCAAAGATGGGCACATTGTATTCTAACTAAATTCGCTTCATCTAGAAACAGATAGAGGTAATAGTGCTCTTTCCAGACTGGAATAGGGACATATTAGTATGTAATTGTTTCCTCAATTGAAAACATGTTGCAAACTCAGGTTTTAATTAGAGGTTCATGTTGTGGAATTGGGTGTATTTGATTCTAAAGAGAAACTTTGTGTTCTAGACACTAAATCAAAGTATGTATGTATTCTAATCACTTTCTACATTCATTCATTCATCCAATACAATACGATCTATCAAACTAACGTAAATGCATGTTTGTTATTCATTTTTTATGTTGATGGAACTCAAATTCGAGTGTTCAAGAACAAAGATGAAGAATTGGGTGGAGTGGATGTGAGTTATAATTATCCTAACAACCAAGCAATGAGGATATAATCCAGCATGTGGAATGAAAATGATTGGGAAACCAGAGGTGGACTTGTTAAGACCGACTGGACTAAATCCTCCTTTGTTGCATCATTCAACAACTTTAATGCTATTAGTTCTTCTAACTCTTTTGAAAAGGATATTTTGGACTCCAAGCAAGAGCAGAGGATCCAGTGGGTGTAAAAGAACTACATGATATACAATTATTGTGGAGACACCAAGAGATTATTCGAGGAGATGCCTCCATAATGCAAATGAGCCCTCATGATCAGAGATTACTTCACTTCATCAACTGATTCACTTAATGAATTATCCATGCCCTACCCCTCCAACCATTATTATTATGTTAGATTACACACATTATTTCATTCGTTCTTCCGTAATTATTATTACATATTTCTACAAATGCATGAGTGCATTGTTACAAAGGAAAGAAGCAGATAATCCCATGTTCATTTTATTTAGTTATCAGTATACACATTGGCAATTATTTGCATTCTTCAATGGACACAATCTTGTTTTCTTTTCATTTTTTTCCGATACTTGTACATTTTCTCAGAACTATTGGATTAGATTGGAATTTAGGTTTTCATTGTAGAACTGAAAATTGATGTTGCAAATTTTGACTTCTGAATCCAATTTCTCCTTACCATGCATTGTGATATTGCGATATTGTTGGATTAGGTTTTCATTGTGTCTCATTCCATGTAATAAATCCATTAATGCAAATTGTATCACCCTCTTTTGAAAAATAGGCTTGGCACTTCATTGAATATTTTTTTGTCTCACAATGTTAATATGAATGATAATACACAAATTAATATCTTGCTACTTCCAACATTTGATGTTCACAACTTATTTTTGATAGCAATTCCATTGGATATTTTATCTTAGAGATATCTTCAAATATATTTTGCAAACACAACATCTCTTGAATATGTATATTCGACCCTCTTGGATGAGAGTCAAGTTAGAGTCAAAAGTCCACATACACTTGGTTGGGTTTGGGACATATTAAAATGACAATGGAATTAGAGTAATGAAGGTGCTAAAAGAGCCTTTGTGGTATTTTTTTTAAAGCAATTTCTATGACAAAGTAAATTGACAACGGATTTAAGAGTAATGGAGGATTAAAGGAAATTTGTATTATTTTTTATAAACCTTTGCTTGTACTTTGAATCTCAAATGTTATTAATTTATGATGTTTGGATTCATGTACAAGTGAATATATAAATTGTATTTATTGTGATTTTCATGATCTTGTTTGTTATAATGGTTTCGTTAAATAAGGATAATATAAACACAAAATTATAGTTTTTGAAGTGAGAAATTGAGAATGAGAATGAGAAGTAGGAAGCCACTTATTTCTAGGTTGTCGGTTTTATGTGTTTTCTCTCTCTATCCTCACTTTACACGTTTTTTTCATGTTCATTATGTTGCTTACCAATATAAATTTACAACAATGTAGCATTGTTTATGACATATTTGTGCAAACATCTCATACTATCCATGTTGTATTTGTGGTGTATATGTGTAGTGTGTTTAATAATGAACACATTTTGATGGAAATACATTCTAATTTAGAATTAAAATGCTTCACAAGACTTAAAAAAAAACTCTCTTTTAACAACATAATGTGAAAAGTAACTTTTAACAACATATATGACATTTAAATGGTTTTAATTTCTCTATTTCACTTATTTCACTCTCCAACAACAATCAATCGACGTATTATTACACCTTCTTGGGGCAATTGCTAGGTATGGTGCATATCACAATTTGAACATGTCCATTGGGTATGGTGCATATCACAATTTAGATGGTTTGCTAGGTATATACGCATATATTACACATTTAGGCACATACAAGCATGGAAAATTGATGGATGACCACACCCTCAATTTGAATCCGTGGATGTAATGTTTGCTTCCAGTGAAAGGTGCATATTAGAGTCACCTGAATTTAGATTGCTAATGACCCTATTCAATGTATCCAATGCACAAGAGTCAATGCACCGTCACACATATAGGAAGTGGAACATACAAACACAAAAATTTGATGGATCACTGCACCCTTAGTTTGAACCTATGAATGCAAGGTTTCCTTCTATTGCAAGGTGCATATTAGATTCACCTGAGTTGAGACTGTTAGTGTACAGTTTAATATACCTGATGCACCATCTAGATTCAATCCATGGCTACACATCTGTCCACATAAATGCAAAGAGTTAATGGATAACCAGAACCTCAATTTGTATGTTTGAGTGTAAGAATTGTTTCTAGTATATTTTTATGACAAAAATGGGTTGATATAGTGTGGTTTCTCTTGTATTTTTTAGGTTTTAAACAAATGCAACAAGGATTTAGGTATGGAATATGTTTCCTCATGGGCACCAAATTTAACTGCCAAATCTCCTAGAGACTCAAAAGTACCTCCAGGCTCCATTGCAGAAGATTCCAAAATCTACAGATTTGTCAGGATCTCAAAATCTACAGGTTTCGGCTAGAGATGTAATTATTGATAAATACTTTGTTTGCAATTGTTTCAATCATCTATCAAAGGTATATATATACTGAAATCTTTGCTTTTACTCTTCTTGATGTTCTTTTCTGTATTTGTGAAGTGTAGGAAATGTCTTCAAATTTGTACCATTTTGGCCAAAATGTCGACTCCTTGAAGAAGACTTTTGTTAATGTGAGAAGTTAGAACTATATAAACCGTCATCAAATGTTTTTTTTCCAAGCTGCTTTGACAACCTATGCTAGCACAATTATGAACTTTGGAACCACATGGACAGCAACTAATTCCAGATTATGTCTACACATTGGCTTCTTTTCTTCATCAGATATGTTTCTCCCATGCAATGGCATCTTCACTGTATAATGTATTGTTAAACTGTTAATTTTCTGATTTTTCAATACATTGAAGTGCTCCATTTTTTTTTGGCTCACTTCAATGTTACACTTTTTTTCCTCGCTTACCTGCTAACAACTACTTTAACGGCGTATTATTGCACCTTCCTTGGGGCAATTGCTAGTTTAATATGAAGCTTTCTATCGTAGGAAATGGTACTTCGAGTGCTAAGTCAATCCAATGAGCTTTTTTAAATGCCATGATTTGATTCACATTCACATGTGTATTACAAAATATGGTTTTTCCAAAGGATACAATATTAATATATATATATGTTTTTTTAAATGCCATGATTTGATTCACATTCTGTGTTATACAAAATATGGTTTTGACAAAGGATATAATATTAATATTATATATATATATATATATATATATATTAATATTATATATATTTATTTTGAAAAGAGTTTTAATATGTGGCGATCTGCTCTAGGAGTTCAAAGTAAGATTTATGAGTTGAAAATGCAACATTACATAGCTTTGCGTTACTTAATTTTGCTGGTTCCATTATATATCTAATTACAGCGTTGAAATAACTACCGTATTTAAATAAATGAATTCTCTTGATCTTACAAATGTAACGTAGCAATAATCTCTAACGCAACAAATAACTAGCAGATCAAATAACCCAATAATAACGCAGCAATAATCCATAATGTAACGAGGGAAATGACAGGCCTCTGCAAACCATCACATTCCAGTAAATGAAGTATAGAAGACGATAACAGTGTAAAATATAAGCGGCTAAATTTTCATCTATCAATTTGATAGAGATGAGGTGCAGTGCAAAATATATTTCAATAGGGTGAAGAATCTAACATCAACATGTGCTTATTATGTCCCCGTCGTAGGGGATATATATGAATCGCTCAAGGGGATTATTTGAAGTAATTTGTTGCAACTTAAAAAAAATCATATAATTTTTGCTATAGTTTGTATTAATTTTTTTTTCGAAATTATTTAAATATTGATTTATCTTGTTTTTTATTGGTTTATATAGGTGACGTAGGCGTGGGACTTTGTGCCCCAAGACCTGGTTGCCGGCTAACGTCAGCAGCATTAACTTAGTTTTTTCCTTGATCATACATACGTGTCTATTGCCTGCACCTTTCGGAAGCTAATGCATGGATTAGTATTCAATGCAACACCTTAATACATGGTTAGGAAATTCGCATGATGGTAGCTCTGCAGGTTTATTTAATGCTTTCAGATTTCGCATGATGGTAGCTCTGCAGGTTTATTTAATGCTTTCAGATTTCGCATGATGGTAGCTCTGCAGGTTCATTTATTCCCGTCCTATCTTGATAGCACCTGTTAGCTTAGTATCATGTTCAAGGGGCATTTAATGGTACAAATTCTCGTTCTTTGGCATTGCTGATTAAGGTTTGTCACTCGGTTGCTCTTGTTCTGCTTTCAGATTTCGCATGATGATAACTCTGCAGGTTCATTTAATGCTTTCAGATTTCGCATGATGGTAGCTCTGCAGGTTCATTTATTCCCGTCCTAGCTTGATAGCACCTGTTAACTTAGTGTCATGTTCAAGGGGCATTTAATGATACAAATTTTCGTTCTTCCATTGCCAATAGGCCTTCTCCAACAAAAACAGAAGCGCTTCTGCCAGGGCCAGACCGTAGAAAATATTGAGAGCAGGTCTTCTATTCCTCTTTTCTTCGCTACCCGCACCGAAGTTTTTCCTAGTAAGACGATCGATAGACAAAACGACGCATGTGGAAGCAGCCAACAATTACCATTTGGGCTGTCAAGCTCATCTCTGTTTGATTTAGTTTAGTGTATCAGTGGGAACTGGATTAAATCTATCAACCACAACTCGAAAAAAGGACTTGCTATACAGCAATTTTGCTTCAATTTTGCTTTTTCTTTTACTAGTCATATCTGCGAAATATATTTCCCTGGTTGTTGACTTTCCAGGCTTATTACAAGCGATTTCATGGGATCAATTGCAATTATTCCAGCTGCAGGTTCGTCAATTGCTATTATGACAGCCTTTCTCCTTCTTAGCTATCTTGGTGCCCCAGTCATTTAGTGGCAGAATGTGGTAAAAAGGACCAGGGTATTTCATCAGGTGAGCTTCAATCCTTTGCATGGATGGCATTGGCTATAGGGAGTGTCCTGGGTAGCTTATTTGGCGAGATTTTTGTGAGCCAAGTTGAGGCAAGGACTATGTTCATCATTTTTCTTTTACCTTTGAGCATTCAAATTGGGACTTCCTTGATTTTCAGGGAGGACTTCCTGTAAGTCTTTCACCTTAGCCTAGTTCGAAGCCTTATTCCTGCTAGCTAGAGATTCTGAAGCTACCTGATTCGGACTATCTGAAGAAAACTTTTGCGTCTGAATCAACTATTATCCCGCCTGCCCACAGGCGGAGCTGACTTATGGGCTCTCCCCTCACTCAGATCTTGGAGGAATAACTGTTCTACTACAGAATGATGTCGTTGGGCTTCAAGTTTGCAAGGGCGATTATTGGGTGCCTATGCGCCCTGTTGCTAATGCTCTCACGATAAACCTAGGCGATCAAATTGAGGTGAGTCCTTCGATTAGTAATTTTATTGAAGTATTAAAACCCTATGATAGTGATGGACATAGTGGTTCAGGCATTCTTTGTTATTTTTTGCGTAGATATTGACAAACAGAGTCTACAAAAGCGTGGAACACAGCTGCGTTGCTAACAAGAAAAAGGAACGAATGTCCATCGTAGTTTTCTGTAACCCTAATGGTGACAAGGAAGTCGGGCCAATAAAGCAGCTGATCGATGACTCCAGCCCTCCCAGATACCAACAGATGACTTTCAATGAATACAAAAAATTCATTTGAACTATTGGAACTAAAGGAAAGTGCTACGTCAATTCAACCATAAATTTTCGATAGAATAGTAAATGTCATACTAGTCTGTTTATTGTACGGCTCTATACTAGCCGTTTCACCTGTGTATTTAGATAAAGATACATCTTATTATTATATTAATTGAGATCATAAGACTAATTGTCAAAACATATATCTGGATGTAAGTCTCCCATTCCCCTTATCTGAATGTATAAATATTTCCAGGATAAATAATGTTTCTGGCTCAGTATGAATAAAGTGGCTCATGTTTGTTATTATATAAAAGCTAAATAGTAGTTCAGGTGATAAGGACGTGAGGGTAAGAGTTCTATCAAAACCGTTGACAGAGCTGCAACAGACTTGGTTCTTGCAGTAGGCTAGAAAATGTCCAATATGCATGCTGACGCTCATAACTTTGTATCCCAAAAAATATGCTGCTTTACCACTGAGTTACGACAAGTATGTCAGGTAGACTCCACGTTTTCATGTCCGATAACTACAAAGCAGCCCTGATTTGTGCACATATTATACGTCGGTGATTTAAATGTTGTTTTAGAAATTGTTGGGCCATTTCTCCACTGAAATATTGGGGGACAGTTGAAATTAATATGTTCTTATTAATAAGATGTTGAAATTGTATAATTTAGTTGATTGTATTTGGAATTTATATTTATATTTAAAAGAATTTAAATTTAATAATTAAAAATTAGAATTTTAAGAAAATTCCAAAATATCTTATCGTTAAAACAAACTCATGTCCAACTGCAAAATGACTTGAAATCCTGCAAAAATTAGTGAAAACAGAACTATTAATCTACCCATAATTAAACGGTGAGCACCTACAATAATAACCACCCATCCAGGTTGGGTGAAATGAATTAATAATCGACGCGTTCTCAGATCAGAAATGAACCACAAATATTGGATTAAGTTTTGCAAATAAGAAAAGGTAAGTAATTCCATATTTTGATTTGTGTGCTCGTTGAGACTATACGGTTTTAGCTTTGAATGTGGTGTTTTGGCTAGGGATGGAGTGTAGTATTTAATGCTGCTATTGGCTATTCAATAAAGTAGTAGAATTACTTAATTTATGGTTGGTGAATGTTAATACGCAATACCTTAAATAAATGAGCCAAAGATTAATCCAATTTAAATTATACTTTATTAATACATTCATGCATGAGTTATAGCTTATTAATTTATCAATAAGCAATTATTTTTTATATCTTTTTTTTAGCTCTGATATCTTCTAGTTATCTATCCTGAACTATTGGTTATAAAGTTATACATACACCACCTACCAATTATTAGTTCATCAACTATTATATATATACTTATTTATTTTGAATTTGGAATAACCATTATAAAATCAATTTGGAAAGTATAGTTGTCTGATCCTTATCCATAATGAAAAAGAATAAATAGTAATCCTTCCAAAATTGCAAGATAATAACCCCTATAAATATAAATGTATGTAAAAAACAAGTTCGCACGAAGGAAAAAAATGACATCTATAAACGTTCAATTACAATGATGATGGCTAACATTTATTACTCCTAGTCCTAATGATGAAACTTTATATAAGTTCTAAAATAACATTAAAAATAACTAATGCAATGAACCCAGAAGCTAGTACAATGATGTATTTTATTTTAGAGTTTGGATTTTTAGAATCGTCATATTTTTTTATCCCAAGTTTGAAATTTCCTTCTATGTTTTATTATAGATAAATACTCAAGGAGTAATAAAATAAATAAAAATAAAAGTAGATAGTTTAAGTATTTGAGACAAATATAATAAAAATAAAAGTAGATAGTTTAAGTATTTGAGACAAATATAAATTTAGAGCGCTCTTTTATAATAAATGTAAGATGGTCGTACCTTGATTCATGTTTGATTAGCAGGTAGTGGTATTTTCCATGGAATAGCCCTCTAACAAATGGTAAACCACATTTTAAAAGATAAATTTAGAGCGATTTACTTGATTGTATAATACAGGTCAAACTTTGCCAATTAAACTTTTAATGCTGAGCAGTGAACATGTTTCAAGCAATTGCACATTTGACGGCATAAAATTAACTCAAAATATAAATATCAAACAAAGATATAAATGTTTTCAGGCACATCGACAAGATTTAGCGAAAAAAAAACCCACAAAGATGTCGTCAAATAATACAACAGTCAATGTTGAAAAACATATGGCATAGACTCAGTAGATATAACTCAGGCATGGAATTATGATTTTTTTCGCAAGATAAAATAACGAGGGCATGCATTGCAACAATTAAATGTGAATGAGTCTAACGCAAAGACAATTGTAAGAACTGAGGTAGATATCCCTATAAAAAAGATTTCATGAATATTAATCAAACATTTAACCTAAGGATCTTCCCCAATATGGTTGTTGAAGCATTTGTCGTGTGTGAAAGGGTGGTGTATCCAGTTGATGGGATAGGTGGAGGTAGGAAATCATGAATCTTAAGAGAGCACCTAGGATTTGACGCATTGAAAATAGTGTCATCAACCTCAAATCTCTAAGTCTAATCGAAACAGATCAAGTGTCTCATAAAGGTTGTGTTAATATTAAAATGTTTCCAAAGTAATGTCATGAAAGGTGAACTAGCATGAAAACATCTATAATTCCTTGAGTGTTGCACATTATGGATTTTATGGCTCCATAATCAAGCTTATACATGGTCAATATGTTACTTCAAATTATATTCTTATTTGCAGAGTGTATCGAAATCAAAAGATGGAAAAGAAAATGAAAAAGAGAGGCAATCCAATTCGAGCAAAATATTGAATTTAACTTTATTTGGACGCAGCAGTGATTGCTTTGCTAGCATTTTTCATACTTAAAACCTTCATAGCGGAAGTTGATAACATTCCATTCATTGCAGGATTGATGGAATTACGAACCTTCGTGACATTCCAAGCCATCTTATATGATATAGCGTCAATTTTTTGCAGTCATAGATTGTTTTTTTACCCTTTTTTAGACTTTCTAGTTTTCTGTTGTATGCCTGGTTTGCCATTGCTGGGAACGTTTGAAATGCTGTTACTTTCTGCCTAGTTTCCCTTCATGGGCAGGCTACTAGAATTAGGTGGCAGGTACTCTATTACTGTACTCCATGATTTTTTTGAATGTATGTTTTCTGTAAATTAATAGAATAGACTATGCCTCCTTAAAAAAAATTAGGGGGTTCGTAAAATCATGGTCAAATTATTTAATTTTGTATATGTGAAGTTACAGTTCACTCATTATACATTGAGACATAATCTTGATAATATCTTGAATCGGATGATAGTTCCTCGTAAAAAGCACATGTGATAAACCCTGAAGGGCCTGTTTAAGGGAAAGCCCCGTAATTCAACCAAAACTCGCAAACCAGACACATGAGCTTCTGAGTTACTTGGACTGACCCAGCAGAAGCAAAGGCAAAGGCTTTTACCTTTTTGTATTTGTTCTGGAAATTAGGGTCTGAGATCTGAAGTGTTTTAGTGAAAAAAAATGTTGATCAATGTCTGTCTTTTTCCCGAATTACTGCAAATTAGTGTAGGTAAAATCAGCTCAGTTATAGTAAATGGCAGTGCAAATTAATTTTATTTTGAGCTCTTGCTTTTTACCTAAAATCCGCTAAGTTATTGTAAATGGTAGGGCATTGTTTTAAAATTTTTAAAATTTTTTTTATTGAATTTGGTTTTCTAAATTAAATCAATTAATTTAATAATATTATGATGGGTTATCATTATGAATTCAACTAAAATCAATTTTGTATTTTATCTATATGTCTAAGGTTTCTATCAAATATTTTTGTTGAGGTCTAAGTCAATATTTTGACAACTGCATAGTAATTTTTTTAGATTGCCCTAAAAATTTGTTGGAAAATTTATTTTTCTTTTAAAGTTATTAATTGAAATTCTCAGAAACAGAAAGGAATTAATTAATTTATTTTTTAAATGTAGAGATCTTGAGAATTCTTTATTATTCTCAAAATATTAACTATATTATTATTATTATAATTTTAATCTAAAGACTTTGGCTATTCTTTATTATTCTGAAGATATTAACAATAATTATCGGCCAACAATTTTGTAAGCCCTTTTAAATATTTAATATTGTTATATAATCTATAAAAATAGTTGGCTATTCTTTCACATATAGATTAGTTTTATTCCACATAAATCTGGATTAATACTTTTTCTTCAAAAATGGAAAGGACCATGTACAATACTGACATCCTAAAAGGAGGGACACACGTCTCTGATCTAGATACAACAACATACAATGATAATATACATCGAAATATATTCTCTCTCCTTTCTTTGATTTAAATTGTAACTGGAACAAGAATTGTGCCCCAGTGCACATATATGTGGTGTTTACCAACCTTTTGTTTACTAACGTGGTTAAATTTTTGTACCAATCTAGTGATTTTTATATATTTTTACCAACATAGTTCATGGATCCAATTCTTGAGAAAGTAACAACCATTTTTTCAAGAATCAAAGAGAAATCCAGATGAAATTTCCAATAAAACAACAGCCCCTCTTAAGTAGTAAGAGGAAGGTATTCTCTCTCTGGCCACATTCATCAACATATCTCCTCAAGTCATCATCACAAAGTTATCATCAGAAATGTTGCCATAATTTTCATCTTTTGGATCATCCAATAAAATCTCTAATCCTTTCTTATTATTCATACTAGTTAGTTTTAGTTATTTTCAAGACCGAAATACTTTTCAACCTTCAATATTTTTTTACAAATTTAAAACTTAAGAAACACTCATAAATAATAATTTATCTTTAAAAAATAATAATAATAATAATAATAATAATAATAATAATCTCAAAAGTAAATAAACAAATACCCAAAAGTCCTACATAAAATTACTCCCTAACCTACAAGAAAAAGTGACATAGTAACATTACTTAAAAGAACCTTGAAACTAAAATATATAATACTATCTTATAAATTAAAGCTACAAAATATATAAATCAATTATAAAATAAAATAATCAATCAAAAAAATAATATATTTGGAAAAATCAAAACTTAAATAATGTATGTCTCATTAATAAATGATTGTTTTCTTTAAAAGTGTCTATTTATGAGGATTCTTTCTTTTTAGAAAAAACACCTACTTAATAAATTTAAATTATTTTGTATCATTTAAGTATTTTATAATGAACATGTCATGTTTTTCCTGATTATTTAAAGAAAATATGAATAGAATTTGTTAGCAAGTAGTAAATTTAAATTATTTTGTATCATTTAAATATTTTATAATGAAAATCTCATGTTTTCCCTAAATGTTTTAGGGAAAATATGAATAGCACATATGACCAAATAGTTAGTTTGTTCAAAGAATTATCGCTTTTATGTTTTTGATAATTAAAAAAAAAATTAGTTTGTTTTTTATGAGTCAATTTACATTTATTAGTGATGATTGTTGTGGACAACTAAGTTATAAACTAGTTAGAGATTGCAACTAGTGATGATTGTCTTTGATAATAAGTTATAAACTAAACATAGTATCTAATATTCCAATTTTTAAATATACTTTCAATTAAATTAGTATACTTTATCCAAAATTAAATCACACTTTCAATTGATATAATTTATCCAAAATTAAATCAAAATCATTTAGGGATAAATTTCGGAACATTACAAGTTTTTATGCGTTAACTTATATTCACTCACCGATTGCAATTAGTGATAATTGTTCTCACTATAGTTGACAAATTTTATATAAAAATAAATAAATAGAAAAATATTCTAAATTTGAATTTACCAAGTGAGATAGATTTAAACAATCGTTTACATTGCTTTTGTTTGTTATGCACCTGAACTCTTTTGCATAAGTATTAGTGGACATTCTCTTTTCTACATATTACCTCTTGTAGCAACAACTAATAGCAAGGTTCTAAATTTAAATTTATCAAATAACATAGATTTAAACAATTATCTAGATTTTTTTTATGTGTTATATGTATCTTAATTATTTGGCATGCATATCTATGGACATTCACTTTTCTACATCTTACTTCTTGTAGCAACAACTAATAGAAAGGTCGAGGACATTTCCACTCCGTGGCTCTTGTTTAAATAAATAGTTATTGAAACATGTGGCTTGTGTACAAAAGCTTGTTTACATGTTTAAGCAATAATCAAATAAGAATCTATTTTTAATATATTTTAATATTTAAACAAATAGTTATTGCTATTGCTACATGTACTTGTACACACACTTTTGTTTGATTGTTTCAGCTTTTGTACGGATTAAATGCAAAGTTAGTTACAAGTAATTTATATAAATATTTAAACAAATAGCTATTGCATGTTACATATCAAGCTATTTCTAATCTATAACAAATCAACCATTAATTAGATTATCAGCAAGAGGATCAACCAACATAAAATGTAATGTGCAATGAATTCAATGCCAACCAATCCTTTCAACTAATCTAATCCACCATTAAAGTTATCAAAAGCACAAGGATCCATTAAACTAATCAAACGCAAAAGGATTAACCATGGAAGCCATTGGATCATATTACAACCAATCACAATCACACATTCATAAAAGAAAATCAACAACAATCTAACTCATTTTACCATTTTTTCAATTCAAAAGTGGAACCGCTTAGTAGATCAATCCCTCACATAACATACTTGTCTCAAGTATTTTTACAGTCAATTTTTTATAAGTATTTATATGCCATAGTTTATATACCATCATTTGCATGTTCAAGCTAACCCCTCAACTATTTATCTTATCAACTATACTATACTCTCATTTGTTTAACTATATTTACGAAAACCTTCAGTTAAGCATATGTTGTTATGGTTGAATCGTGTTTTTAATTGATCTATTATTTCCTCTTAGTATGACTTCATTTACACCACATGTATTTCCATACCATAACCAACCTGGAACAGTTCCTAACACTTGACCTGACATTCAAGTGGGGGGTTAAGCTAGGCCTATTGAGACTATGGGATACTAAGGCTGCGGACTGCAACTGCATGGGAACTGCTAAGGGATGAAAAAAAGAAGTGTAAAACTATTTTGTGTAGTGCAATGAAATGTGGTGTTGGTTTGATGTTCTCCTCCTATATGCAATGTTTCAACTTCACACTCTAAGTTTTCATTAAGGATACGATCATAATTTGGCTTCCAACTTCTCAATCCTATACTCATATAGTACAATCTCATAACCATTGACATGAGATAGTGTAGTAGAAAATGCTCTCAAACTTCAATAGTAGTAATGTAATAGCCTTGTTTTCTTTTACACATACAAAAAATGGCTATTGATATGAAGAGTGGGTATGTTGGGTCAGTCCAAGCAAGTGGCCATCATTTACATGTTAAATCTAAGACCAGTAAATGTTGAATGTAAAATATGAAACAGTTAACCTATTTATATTCCCACACCATATCTAAATTTTCAAAATCAATTCAGAGGATGATCTTGCAAAGAAAACATTATCCTCACATAAATTGTTAAGCAAAAACTAGCATAGATCACTCAAAAGAGACACTGAATTGATGCACATAATAAACATTTATTGAATAATAGTACATAAGACAAAACTTAGGCTATGTAATGGCTATCAAAATATATAATTAAATCATAGATTTGAAATCCAAATAATTCATTCAAAATCCTCACAAAGAAGGCTTACTAAATATGCAAAAAAGCCCCTAAGGTGGTTAACTCACTTTACAAATCGCTAAAGAGGCTCAACAAATTGGATAAATAAATTAAGGTAGGTTATTAGTGATGTAAAATAAATTGGATAATGTATTTGGGAGATAAAAGCATGGATGGTGAGTTGGCCAAAAAGAAGACATTTACCAAGTCAACTAGCTTTATCCTTATCCACTAAAAAGTAGAAAAAGTAGGACAAAACACTCTAAAGTAGGAAAGTGCTCTTATTGTTCTTAGATAGTCTTAAAAGTAGATAAAATATTATCCAAAACATATCCAAGTGTTATCCTATGGATAATTATGGCAATTATGGGTCAAAAGTGGCAAATGATGGTCAACTATCTAGTCCACCTTGGAAATCATTCAAAATGACTAATTATGATATCCTAATTATGGAGTGGGTTTTTAATATTATGAAACCCTTCCTTAAGATTGACTTTATGTGAGTTAATAAGAAATATAGGGCCCAACAACAAGCTTGGTCACCATTTTTACATACTTCTTGTCCACAAAACAAGGAAAGGAGGAAAACCTCATGGGAAAAAAAACCTCCCCTCAAAACATGGACATGAACTAAATTGAAAAACTTTATTTTCAATTGTTCTTCACCATGTATTCACCCATTATAAGTAGTTATTTGAGATATATTAAAGTATTCTTGAGAATTATTTTGTGAATATGTCTGCAACCTGCTCAGAAGATGGTAAAAACTAGAGAGAAATGATCTTATTATGCATTAGACCTCAAATGTATTGTATATGAATCTCTATATGCTTGGTTCTTTTCCTTTGTATTGGGTCAGTTTAGATCCTTATATAACTTTGATTGTCACAAAAGAAGACTGTGGGAGTGCTAAATTCAATCCCAAACTCCAAAAATATACCTTGAAAAAATAGACACTGAGTAGCTTCATTCACAGCTCCTTTGTACTCCACTTCCGCTGAAGAGAGTGCAATGAAACTTTGCTTTTTTACTTGACCGAGAAATTGGTCCTCCTCCAATCATGAAAAGAAATATAGAAGTTGATTTCTGGTGTGATCAATCACTTGCAGTAATGTTTTGAGATAGGATGTAGATATCATAACACTAGTCTTGCTGCAAATTAGCTTAATGATTTGAAATTAAATTGGAAAACAACGAGTCAGCTTTGGAAGCTAAGCAAGTAAGGGAAAATGGCTGATACTTTTGCATACAGGGAAATGGGAAGGGGGAAGCAACCAAGGAAAATTTTAGGAGATAGATATCATCTTACCTAAAATGTTTATATCGGGGACCATTTAGGTTTTAGAGTCAGCTATGCTAAAACTTACTCCCATGCTTTTGGGTCACCCACCCGTGAAACTAGGAAGATTCCTTCAAATACTTTCAACCAAAGGATTGGGGAAAAGTAAATATATTTTATAAGACCTTTATAAATCATCCAATAATTTTTTGGACAGTTTGGAATAGTTCTCGACAAGTTTGGTAAGTTTAGGGGAGATTTGGGAAAATATGGCAATTTTAGTCTAGTGAGGTCTTGCACAAAGATGGCTTCTAAAATAGGGTTCCAACCCAAATAAATATAATTTTATGGGTTTTTATGTATAGAGAGGTCAGTAAAAAAAAATCTAAAAACTTCTGGAATTGCATTCTTATTTATATAACTCTCTAAATTACAAAAATGGTGACATTAGTCAAATTTAACTAGTCAACTAGCTAGGAAGTGCAATAATTTATAAATTTACTATTTGTTTACATACAAGGCTTATAATATCAAATAAAATAGACTAACATATCAATTATGAACATGTAAAATCATTTAATACTCTTCCCATGACATATCTTTACTCTTATTACATAAAACCCCATCTAGTGAAAAAATAAGGTTCATTCATGGACACTGAACATAGGATATTTTTGGAACATGAAATATTATTGTATTACAGAAGTGATATATGGTATTTGGATGAAAATAAAATAAACAATATTGGAGGACTAATCTCTGCATAGATATGATCCAAAACTAAGGGCATGAGGCCTAAATCTTTCATCAAACTGGGAATGGGAGGATATGTGAAGCTGAGCTTCACTGGAGCTCATCTTCAATGGGTGGCTGAGCTGCTGTAGATGTATGATCTGAAACTTGGGATGTTGATCATGAGCTCACCATCACCTACAATGAAAGTAGAAGGGGAGAATAAGAATGGGGAATATGAAGAGAGGACTTGGGGCACATCTCCCAAAAGAATGAGGCACAACACTCAACAATGAAGCTTAGCTTCAATCAATATAGCAACATACATGATCCAAACTGAGTAAATGAGCTCCAATTTTTTTTTAATAAACCACCAATGACATTTTTAGTAGGTATAGGTAATAAGTGACATGTGAGAGCAAGTCATCCACTTAGAAACCCTAACACTAAACATGAATGCACCCTCCTTGAGAATTTTTGCAAGTGTGCATCGTCAAAGATGTTTCCATTCTTGTATGTTTCATCGCATTTGGAAATTGTACTTTCCTTCACCCAAAGTTGTTATTTTTCCTTATGACAACATTTCTGGACTTTCCTATTTTTGTGACTGAACCCCAAAAGGGAAACTGTGCACTCCTTTGGTTTGATGTTTCCTGCTTTTTAATATGACAACTTTTTCTGCATTCTTCATTTTTCACTGCAATTGAAAATGGAAACTGAGCCCTTCTTTGGTCTGATGTTGCCTTTTTGTGACTGGATTCTTTTCTTTGCTTTTTAGCACTTTCCCTTTTACCATTTGATTTTTTTTTCATACTGATTTTATTTTTCCTTCATGGCAAGTTGGTTTTCCCATTGCGCCCTCCCGACATGGCAAGCTGAATTAAACATATTATTTGCGCATTAATTAATTAGATAATGAAATAAAACTAAGTATAAGCCTCATAAATAATATTTGGACAAATTCTTTAGGTGTGAAAATTAATGCATCTTTTGACCCCGAAGGTGTTGGGAAATGTTAACACTTTTATGTCCAAAAATATGGGGACATGACAGTCCTTACCTCCCAAATTTGTTTTTCCTCAAGTAGAAGCACTCGAGAGTGCTGCAAATTTCTCCATCATGTTTATTTTACACCACTCTAATCCTAGTCATTTCCCAAATGACCACCTATGACAACAAATTTTTCCACCCAATAGAGGTAACTCAGTATAATTCACGTATCCCACCTCCTCTTCTGCTAGGATCCAGATACTACTACTCCCTTTGGAAATTTTCCATTCCCAAGAATGTTAGGGTCCCATGGTATCATCTGCCTCCTTCCAATCATAAGGAACAACAACAAAATTTCATCATCATAGAGGATTAAAATCATGATGTGGAAATCATACCACCATGCTGAAAGTTGAAAAATATCAATTAAAAATTGCAAATCTTTGAGACTTCCCCACCCAACATAGAACTCTTTATGTGCCTGATGCACACTAGCTCTGAAGCTCATAGTTTTGTGGCTTCCATGACATAGGTGTGAGTCCCATGTCCAACCCAATGAGTATAGGCATCATTGAAACAACAAGTATGCCCAAAATGCTCACAATAAGATGATGCGTCACAATTATCACCGAGAATGCAAGCAAGAAATACAAATAAGTGTCCCCTCATCCAACCCGAGAAAGTACTGACACTCCAACCAAAAGGTCCATGTGAACACTTCCAATGGCTCAACTCTGTGCCACTAGTCAAAGGGTACAAGTATCCATCCAACTGTGTGGATTTTCCCCACAAATACCACCTTATGCAAAACATTTTCCTCATCAACCTCTCTTGGTAGTTTGCTTGCTCAATTGCCTTCCACTGATCACGTGCAAAAAAATTTCTGCAACAAGACTCCATGTGTGACATGTAATATTCCAGCCAATCCATATGTAGCTGAATGGAATCAAGTGACATCAATATGTGCCTATGTGGCTGCTGGTAGGGTAATGGTGCATTTAGCAAGTCATTATGAATAGCTAGGAATGCCTTCATCCCTTCCTGTTGCACCAATAAGGAAAATTCCTTCTCCCAATTTTCATCCCCACTTGATGAAGCTGAAATAGAGATGCGGGTAGAACTTTGAATCAAATCTCTGCAAATTTTATCCACCTAAATTATAAGTTCCTATTCTTCCTTGATGGATGATCCAAATGAGGTGATCTCATCTTACCCTTCCATGGAGAAGAGACTCTCTCCAAAAAACAGCTCATGTTTCTCTTGAAAAGGTCAAATGCTTGGTTCTCCTCAAACTTGTATGCACAGTCCTCAAGCACATGCAAAACCAAGTTCATATCATGATCCACCATCTCATGACATTCCTCCATATGTTCAAGAATGTAATCATCCTTGTGAAGATGGATGTATGGTGTGTAGGAGGGTAGGTAAGATCTTTGCAACTTCTTATGAATTTGCTCTATCTCCATCTTGGATTCTTTGAGTGCACATTGAGTGCTCTTCAAGTAATCTTGGGTGGTCAACAACTCTTGTGGGAGCTTGAAAATTTCTTCTTCATCCTTCAAGGATGCTCCATGCAACACATCAACAAGCTCAAACAAATCATCTCTATCAGAAAGAAATTGTAAGAAATCCCCTTGTATTGTAGACAATGCCTTCTGCATCTCCTCCTTGGCTTCAAGAGAAGATTGATCCTCCAATGAAGCATCTATCCAACACTGGTGTTCCACTGAAGAATGTGTGTCTTGGAGAAGGTGTAAATCCTTTTGAATATTCATTTCATCCATATTCAAAGGCCAAGAAAACAAGTGGGGTTCTTCAGAAAAATCCCCCCCTTCTTCTTTTTTTGCAATTATCTTGCAGTAACTTGCACTTCTCTTTATGAATATTTATTTTTACTTTCCCACCTACAAGAATAGATGTATCATATCTCTCCACAATGGTGATAATGGGATTTGGATTCTCACTGAGGTTAAGCCTCTCTTCTAATCTGGGTTCAACTTCATCATATTGCAAGTGAGTCAAAAAATATGAACTGTGTTCATCCCTTTACATCAGATTTTTCTTCTTCAGATTTCCTAGTTCACACCAAGCTAGTGGGGGCTTGTATTCCACTTCATTAGGAAGTTCAAATGATGATATCAGATCTGATATATTTTATTATTTTGGATCTGATCCAAAATATCTCTTATCATCATTGACAATATCACCCTCCTCTACATTTATTTTGTGTTCACTAATAGATAAATTAGGAGTAAATTCATCTCCCTTACAATTGTCCTCCATCTTGCAGTCCTCATATGTAAGTGAAGTATTTTGATCCTCGCATGGATCAGATGGTTTCAGGTGAACATGGGTGCTGCAAAATACAAAACCTTTACAATCCATTTTCTTCATCTTACCATCTTCCCGAAGTGATACTAAGGTGTCCTTCTCCTCCACCAAATTTTCTCGTTCACACCCAAGGGATGTGGTCTTGTTTTCTTCTTCCTTATGTGGCTCAAAATGTGACTATAACTATGAGTTTCATTATTCCTTTTTATCTGATCCAAAATATGTCTCTTCACCACCAATGTACCAACATCCTTAGCAGTGGTCTGAAGATCACTCACAAGGAAACTGGAAGTGCATCCATCTTTACTCTCTCTTCCAATGCAACCACCTTGCAGTGACTTACACTCCACTTCATGGATCTATGGCTCTACTTAATTTTTATTATTGTTCTTCTTCAAGGAAATTAAGGCTTCTTCATCTTGAGTGGTCCTCAACTCACAGCTCTTCGACACTCTGCTGTAAGAAAAACCAAACATTCTTCTAATACTTGGGCAAGTAGATGGATTTGATGAATATTCCTCTTTGGATCCTCTTTCTTCTTCTTTACTCATAGATTTGGAACAACTTGGTTCCTCTATGGATGATTTTTTTCTCTTGAAATAATTCTCATCCACATCCTTGGGCCATAATCGATACTGGAAATAAATATATTATTTGAAATAAATGTCTGCACAAATTTTCTTACCCAAAGCTAGATACTCATGGTAGCAGCAAGGCATGTTTTCATATGCTTCCATCATCTTTGCAAACCATTTCTTCACAAGGTGACAATCATATATGATCTCTTCTCCATCTAAGGGGAAATAGTCTTCATCATCTTCAAATCTTGATATGCCTCCATCAACATAGAGGAATTCTTATTCATACTACCTACAATACTCTTCATACTACTCATCATAGTCATCCTCATAGTATGACATGGATGCAAATTTATTCACTAAGAGATTTATTTCTGCAGGATGATCCAAGGAAAGAGCTCTGATACCACTGTAATGTTTCGAGATCTGGTGTATAGATCAGAATACTAATCTTGCTGCAAATTAGATTAATTATTTGAAATTAAATTGGCAAACAACCAGTCAACTTTGGAAGATAAGAAAATAAGGAAAAATGGTTGATAATTTTGTAGACAGGGCAGTGGGAAGGGGGAAGAAACCATGAAAACTTTCATAGAGTTTTTCTTCTTCTTCTCCACTACTCCAAACTTGGTCTCTTCTCTTCTATCTATTCTGCACACACCCTCTTTTTTTTCATTATTCTTCTTACAAACAAAGATACTAAAATTTCTTTATCTTAGAAGTTACGAACTAACATTAAAGATAGTAATTAATTTCTACCTATAAACTTAACTTCAGAAATTCAAAATCGGCTACTTAAATATGGAGAAATGTGAACTCTTCATTCTACAAACTGACTAACAATAGTCAACTGAGATGTTATATAGATATATGAGTAATTTATATTTCCAACAACTATTAGTATGTCTCCCCTTACGAAGGAGATTATTAATATGTTTTTCGTATTGACCTGTTTAATTATTTATATTTTGTTAACAAAGAAAAAAGTCAATTAATATTGATTGAAATATGAATGAAAAACAATTTACATAAGCTGTGGAAGTTATAATCCTAATAATACATAGACTCAAATTTATAGTCCTAATAATACAATACTCGTTAAATCTCATTGAAAAACTCCCAAACAGTCAAGTGCAAACTGACGTTAGACAAGCTCCCTATTACAAGGAAACAAAACTGTGCATCAATAACCACTACATAAAATTGCTCAAAGGAGCAATAACTCATAAATGGCCATAGGCAAAAGGTATCAAAATTTCCATAGGGGTTGGACCCATTGGTGAAGAGATAAGAGTATTTCACTAGTGGGAAAGGTTCAATTCCAATGAGAGTCTTAGAGCCTCATTGTACCTTGAGGTAGTGGTAGAAATGTCATTTTCACTACTTAGATGCCCCTAAGTTGTTGTTTCTCAGACCAAAAACTCCATCAAATCAAAGGGTATTACAACACCCCCCCAAAAATAAAAAACCACCATCGACTGCCGCTACTTCCAAACAACCCACCACCTCCGATGAAAACAACTTCCATTGCCAAAGAACAAACAACCATTGTGCTATCAATTAGAATTCTTTAAGTGGTAAGCTTGCTTTGAAGTCTTGTGACATAACTTACAATTTTTTGTTGGTTACATTTTAAAATTTGTAGACTTCTTTCAAATGCACACGATTTATTATTAACATTGTGAGTGTAACCCAGCTATAACTATAAAAATAAATATTTTCATTTATTTAAGAAAACATTATGTTAAAAATATTGTAAAATTTTTATGACCAAGTTTTTAAAGGATGATTGTAATTGAATATTTATTTATTTTAATAATTAAATAGAAGAGACCCTATCCAAAGGATACTATTGAAAGAGTGTTCACTAACCCATTAGGAGGAATGATCAGCTATAGAAGGTCGGTTGACAAGTGCCAGCACTAGCATTTCACTTTCTAGCTGTTGGAGGAAGCAAAATCCCTAAAATTATGGTCATGTTCCCTAAGAGGGGGAACTGAGCAGGTGGCTCATTTATTTTCAAAACTAACACAAAGGACTAGGAAATCTTATAAATACCATAGAATTGAGAAGGAGGCTCACTACACTCTTTTCCAAGTGAATGAACCTTGTGATTGCTGCAAACTAAAAAGTCAGACACACAAAGAATTCAATGAGGAGATAGCTAAAGTGAAATTGTTGAGTTAAGTATGCTATTGAGTGCTAAGTTGTAGAGAGTGTTGTGTGTCCTATTATTCAGAAGTATTCATCCTAGTGGTTCAATGATAGGCCCGGGGGTCCTAAGCAAGTAATCTTGGTTGCTTCAAGAGATGATTGGGTGGAATGGTCTCCTTTGGATTTTTTTCTCCCTTCTGTAAATTATCCAGGCTCTAACTATTTGTTATTAATATATGGGTGATTCCTG
>LPNX010124885.1:231836-337532 GCA_001517045.1 Pseudotsuga menziesii | reverse complement strand
GCATATGAATGCCAAAATGCGTGTATGATACCTCAATGGATAGAAGATTCGTTGGTGAATTTATGGGTATCAACTCCACTCAGTTATGTGCTAGGAATGGTAGGGTTTACACCTCTGCAAGGCACAGGAAATTTTTCATTTGTTTGAATGAGGGCTAAGTCTGTTTTTTTAAGCCCTCAACTGAGGTATAAACCTCGACCGAGGTATTTAAATACCTTGGTCGAGGTATTAACAAGACCTCGATCGAGGGTTTGTAAAGCCCTAAATACCTCGATCGAGGTATTTAAATACCTCGACCGAGGTATTTAGATACCTTGGTCGAGGGCTTGATAAAACCTCGGTCGAGGGCTTAACAAGCCCTCGACCGAGGTGCATTTTTCTGTTTTTACCGAAATGCGCTTACCAAAAAGTGTTACCCAGGTCCGCAGATTCACCCATATGATCTAATTCTATATCTGTAATTTGTTTATAGAGTAATCTCAACATCTACAGATTTTAATGGAAATTGTTCTATATTTGTTTGAGAAAGGAAAGCTGTAATTATTTTCCCATGATGTTTAGTTAGTTTCAATTTTATCATTTAATGATTATTGATCGAACATTACTGTTAGGATAATATTTAAATTATAAATAATGTTTTTCCCTTATCATCTGAATATTAGTTATAATGCCTCTAACTTAGTTAGATTTAGTCTATCGTATTATTATTATCAGTGTTAACTTTTAGCCATTAAAAGAATAAAGTTTCAAACAGTTATCGAGCCAGCAGTGGAAAAAATATACATAATTTTATTACAAATATTATTATTATTATTATTATCATTATTATATATATACTGTAAATGACAAAAGAGTAAGTAACTATACTGAAAAGATCCAATCGTAAATTACCATAAGGACACATTCTCAGAGATATTTGTAGTCTAAATTATATTTCTTTTGAGTAAAATAAACAGTATTAAATTTAAAGAAATAAAGGGTTCTGATTTGTAACCCTCGACAGAATAGAGGACATATATATAAATATATAAACGATCAAAAATATTTATATGATATAGCCTTGCAGTGCATATATACACCATATATATATATATCAATTTTTCAATCTATGAATGAGCTAGCATACCTTGGCCTTATGACCCAAAATCCCCAACTACATTTTTATTATAAACTAAGTATTTAAAAATTAGTAATAAGTCATGGGCTCAAATCATGCCAAGGATATTTCAGATGAAGAAAGATGAAACTATAAACATCGAGGCTCTATGGCCAAACCTCTTCCTTACAAGTATTTTAATTCAAACAAAGATACTAAATCCTGCAAGCCTTGTTGCAAGTCGACGGTGTTATAGTATCCATTAACTTAAAATATGCCATAAAAACCCTAAAAAAAGGAAGTCACAATAAGCATTACAACTCATAACTTAGAAATAAATAATAAATTCACAAAACAAACAAATAGTGGCTTTTTCTAAGCATTTTAACAAGATTAAAGAGGCCTCATCTTTTCTTTAAGAAACAAACTAATGTCCTCATGACCTAAAACAGTATAAACCTGAATTAGTTGTAGTGAATTTGAAATGTTGTAAGAATATCCACGGCCTTCTAGCCTGCAAATAGATTATATAGGAAATGAAGCTAAACGTAGTTAAAGGAAAAACATGATTGTGTAAGGTTATCAACAAAATCCTTCTTGGGTTTCCTTTTACAGAAAGTAAACATTTACACTTTGGAGAGAAATTCATAGGACTATTGAAACACCCCATTTACACTCCACGGTCGAAGATTTTTCCTTACATTTCAAATGTAAAATGCCTCACAGCTACCAAATAAAATTACCACTTTGATGCCACAAAAGACAAATGCAGATTCCCATGCCATGCAATGGAAATGAAGGTCAAGCCACGGTGCCACAAGCCAATGGAGCCATGGAAAATCAAGGTAACAAGTATTACCTGAATTGTAACCTTTTATCCACACACCATCCACCAAAAATATAAGTGCAACAACTCGTCCTCGAGATCCTCTGCGCATAAACATGACAAAGGTAATTATTTGAATTATAAAAGTATTGACAGTAGAAGAAGAGTAATATAAAACTAGAGAATGCTTTTCCCTTCTATTTTAGTAAACGAGGCCAAACTTAATAGCAATAATATAGTCACCAGTATTACCACCTCACATAACTAGAACCACGCAACAAACTACAAGTATGCAAACAAAGAAGAAAGGTCTCAAGGGCCCATTAAATCGGCTCATCCACAATTAAAACAAAGTGGAGCTACATAGCAATGCACATAGAGGCCATTAAAACTGCATAGAGTACAAACCAAAAACCATGCAAATACAAAGCTTCAAGGACAAGGTAAACAGCTCTCTCGAGGTGGCATAAACCCTTAGGGTTTTGTGATGTGTTTAAATGCCGCCAACTGGTGCATTTAAGGCCTTCACATGGCCTGCATAGTGTAGCCATTAATCCACAAACCAAAACACATCAAATGAACTTTTTAATTATTCAAACCTTGGATATCCTTAGTCGCATTAATGTTTTTCTTTGCACTTTCTAATGTTGTATTATAAGGATAGTTTCAAACTTCTTTATTAAGACCTTTGCTTCGTATGTGTGGTATATTTTAGCTTAGGAATTTGCATTTGTTCTTTAACTAGGAGGCTTTAATCTTGGTCACATTCACCTGCACAAGGAAACATAGCTTTTGTGTTAGCCGTAAAAGCTAAGTAAGACCTGTGACCCCTTTGCGTAACATATAGGTAGGGTCAATGGATGAAAAGAGCATAAACAACATCCACAACAAATTTAGCTGACAGAAAATCAAAGTAACATTAATGACAAGCAAGTAGTGACATTATGACATTACGTTGCATCAAAGTGTTGTCCCAAAAGGAACATTTTGTTTAAAACACTAAACATAGTTTTGAAGGTCGTATGCATCTAATTTTATCCTTCATATCTTACAGTCAGATTTAAAACACATTTATTTGGTTGTCACAACCGTTAAAATGTAAATCATAACATCTCATGGATTTATCTTCCTAGGAATTTACAGTTGACATATATTAAAAAAAAAATTTATTACATAAATTTGTAGATGTTATAGTGAGCAGCCCTGCTGGTAGGAGGGGAGATATCAGCTCATGACCCATTGGTAAAACGCCACTTTAGATTGAGTGTTTAGGATTTTTATCAAAACCCTAGGCACATATCTTTGTTAGAATTTTAACATTTAAGCAATATGATATTAGGATCTTATCTGAGAGAACAACATGCACAACAATAATCACAAGAGACAAGAGACACAAAGATTTTCCTCAGGGAAACCATAAAGGAGAAAACCCCGCAACTTCCTCAGAGATATAATGAGCACCAATGGTAGCAGTAAAACCCAAAGACAGAAAAGATGATCTCCACAGTTGTTCTCTCTCTCACACTTGAGAGAGATTCTCCTCTCTCACTCACTTATGCTCTACAATTGAGTGTGAGTGAATGAATATGAATGTGTGTTAAATAGAGAGGCTTCCTCTCTATTTAAACTAATTCCTAACTTGGCAATAACTCACTAGGGCCGAATTCTCTAGGAGAGTATAGTAACTCTAGGGCCCCACAACTGTGGGGACTTTAACCCTTGATCAATAAGCAGGGTTATACTCTATGACTTTACATGACTTGTTTACATTATTGAATCTCCCAATCGGAACATCGAGGCATGACATGACTCAATTACATTACATATACTTCCCAAAATAAACATCAGGGTACAATACATAAGATATATAAGTGAATACTTTCTGAAGTTACAAATACATCAACACTCCGTCTTAACTAGGAAGGTATTCTCTCGACACAATTTAATCAACACAAGTATTCTTCTCTGTATCATCTAGATCATCATCAAGTCATCTTCATCAAGTCTGGATCATCACTAAATCTGGATCATCACTAGATCATCATCAAGTTTGGATCATCACTTGATCATCATCAAAACTGGATCATCATCAACATTACTGCTTCCTCTATCTCGATCAATTGGTGCTATCTCTCAATTCTTCTCATCATAGGAAGTTCTATAGAGCCAACCCTTTTTCATGTTGGTTGTAGGCCTAACCTCCACGTAGGTCTTTATCAACAACGCCATCCCTTTTTCATGTTGGATGTACTTCCTTGTCTTACAAGGACTTCCCCTACAGAGCCAATCCTTTTTCAGATTGGATGCAACACCTTGCCTCTCTCAAGGATTTACCCTACAGAGCCAGTCCTTTTTCATACTAGATGCAGTACCTTCCCTCTCGCAAGGATTTCCCCTACAAATCCAGTCCTTTTTCATATTAGATGCAACACCTTGCTTCTCACAAGGATTTCCACGACAGATCCAACCCTTTTTCATGCTGGTTACAGTACTTAGCACTTACATCTGACCATGGGAGGAACCAATCCTACAACCATGCCAAAAAGGCACAACACTTATATCTGACCATGGGAGGCCCTGCCTACCACCATGTCAGAAAGGAACAACACTTATATTTGACCACAGGAGGCCCCACCTACCACCATGTCAGAAGGGCTCATCACTTACATCTGACCATGGGAGGCCTGACCTGCCACCATGTCGGAAGGGCTCACAGACTCATCACTTCACCTTGGAAGGAATCTAGATCTAAAGAACACCAAGCTTCTCTCTAAAGTACTCAAACTTCACTCTGGTTAATGGCTTGGTCAACACATCAGCTATCTGCTCATCCATCACAACATACTGGAGCTTCACTGCTCCCCTTTGCACTATATTCCTTATATAGTGGTATTTGATCTCGATATGCTTAGACTTGTCATGGAACACAGGGTTCTTTGAAAACTTCACACAACTTTGGTTGTCGCAATATATACAAGTAGCATCTAGCTGGAGATCAAACAAATCAGACAGTAGCTTCCTCATCCATACTACCTCATAACTAGCCGAACATGCTGCAACATACTCTGCTTCAACTGTACTCAGTGCCATGCAGGATTGCTTCTTGCTAAACCAAGAGATCACACCTAATCCCATACTGAAGCAGCACCTAGAGTTTCTCTTCTTTTCAATGGCACTGCGTTCCCAATCCGAATCCACATAACCTTCCAGGTTAATATTCTGGTTCGCCTCATACTTGGGCCAACACTCAACTGTACCCTTCAGGTACCTCAGAATATTCTTTGCAGCAATCAGGTGAACATGTTTCAATGTGTTCACAACAAAGAAAATATCTGGTCTCGTATTTGTCAGGTACATCATCTGATGATACATCATGGCATCAACCGACTCTGATGAAGCATCACTCAATAGATTCATGTTCAATTCCATAAGTGTGGTCATGGCCTTGCAGTCCATCATCCCTTGTCCCAGGGATATTCCATCCGCATTCTACCACGCCTCAATGCCTATAAAGTAGTGCATCATATCCAAGTCCTTCATCTCGAACTCGATAGTAAGTCTCCTTCTTGCAACTTTAATGAGTTCCTCTTTTATGTTAGGAACAAGTCATTGACATATAACAGGAGCATCACTGGTATTTCTCCTTCAACCTTGAAGAAAAGGTTGGAATCCACTTTACTCTCAGTAAATCCTAGATTCATCACTAAGCTTTCCATCCTATTGTATCATGTCAAACCTCAGGATCTTCTGCAGTCACTCCCTCTGAAGCAGAGCATAACTATCCCTCTGTCTTTTGTACTCTATGCATTGAAACATTCTGTACTAGAGTAACAAGTAGCTTCCTCTACTACTAATATTTTATGTATCCATCTAGGGTCATTGGATACGAAGATCCTCTATCTTGAACCTTTTCAAAAGTTCTTCTCTCACCCATCTATGAGCTTGTCATCCTCTATAGGCTTTCATCTTCAAACTTGTAGCAAAGGTTAAGATATTCATCAAGCTCCTCATGTATGTGTTATCCCATCGGTGTCTTCCGAGCTTGTACAATTCCTTCTTTAGATTGCACACATGAGTCTGCTTGTCATGTGCCTCAACTCCCACTGGATGCAAATATCTCTTCATAGTCTATGCCTTCTTTCTGTGAGAAGACTCGTGCTAGGAATATTTCCTTGTATCCCACGATGCTGTCATCTACTGCATGTTGGATCTTTGTAGATCCATATGGAATATGCTATGGACTTCCCTTTAGGTCTCGATGCTGCATCCTAGACATCATTCTTCTTGAACTCGTACACTCCTTCCCTTTCTTGTTGGCTACTTCTTCATATATGGAAGGCTCTGCATTAATGATGTCACTCAACAATGTCACATAACTGTACTGTGTCTGTGGTTTCTTCTTTCTTTGAAAGTATCGTTATATTATTCTTCATCTTGGATTCTTTCTTGAACTGTCATCACTTGTTCTTTGAAACAAGTCTCATCCTTCTTTTCTTGTAGGTGCTTGTACGCGATCTTTCCTACAAGTCAAATGCATTAGTTGTATGGTTAGAAACATTTCATAAGGCATATTCATAATGGAAAATTCTTATGCATAAATATATGATCATGCAACTATTTTAGCCAATACAACATTCATCTATATCTCACGGAAACTTTCTAGATTCCTTCCATCTCTACCAGGACAACATTGATATTATGCACTAATCCAATATGTCAGCAAAGAGGTTTCATTCTAGATAAGTAGCAATGGAGAGTTGTATAGCACCATGGGCTACTTACCCATCACATGCATATTAGTAGTATACTATCATTAATGCAAACATTCTATCATGCATAACACATCAACCAAATATAAACAAATGCATAACAAAATAATATCATGAAATGACAATTGAATACTTATTTATATTTGTTTCGTGGGTAGACTCCTTCTTGAGCCTTCATCTTCATCATCTTCTTCATTCATCATTTCTTATCCAAATGATAATATGGATAAGAGGTTCTTCAAGAGTTGATTCCTTCGATTTCCTCATCTCTTGAGGGATCTTCTTTGGATGGTGAGAGCTTGATCTTCAGTTTCTCCCATCTTCTCTTATCTTATTATGAGTTGAGCTTCATATTGTGTGTACTCTTCCCATAGTCTTCTAAAATTAATCACTTCCTTCTGGCACACATTCCTTGAATGAATGCATCCCATGATCTTGGGAGGTCATTCAAGGTGGTTATCAAAACTTTTGCATTCTCCACTTCTTCTTCTATTGCTTCAAGTTGTTCTTTGATTCGAGAGACCCTTGTAAATTATGACTGTATGGTGTCTGCATTCTGGATCTTCACATTCTTCAACTATTTTCCCAAATTCATATTTCAATTTATGTTCTTTCCTTCAAATAGCTTGATCAAGGAATCAAACAATCTCTTTTAGTGTCTCTAGGGAAGACACTTGTGGTATAAGGTGATCCGTGATTGAACCAATAACGATCTTCTTGGCCTTGACCAAGTTCTTCTTGTGTAAGGATTTTAGCCTCATGTCCCTCTAGAACTGGAACCTCTCCACTTATATAGGTGTCCAATTAATTTTCTTCAAGAACCAATGACATCCAATACTTCCATGCTCAGAATTTTTCAGTTTCACAATATTTGTCATCAAGTTGGCATGACTAGTCATTTAAAAATGAGAACCTCAAATGTAAATAGCAAAAGATTAGATCTTACTGATTTGAGGTGTCCGTCCTGGTTTTGGAGTTGGATGATCTAGGGTTTGTCAAAGAAACCCTAATCTTCAAAACTTGGAATCTTTCAAATATGATTGGATAGAAAGATAGACCTCTTCAAGGTGAGCTGTCCAATGTACTCCTTTTGTGAAAATAGCGGAGGGAAGATCCCAAAATAGGAAGCCCTAGTTTTCCAATTTCTTCTGCAAAAATGCCTAATACTGTTTCTGCGGTATCTCTAAAATTAGTGCTCCTCTATATTCTGAAGTTGTGTACTGAGGTATTCTCATCTATAATTGCTCCAACACTATAGGTTTCATCATAATTGGTTTCACCCATTGGGAATTACGAGATTTTTCCCAAAGTGACATGTTTCAATACTGTTCAACATCGCGAAGTTGTATGGAATGCTCCGTGTCATTGTTTCATCTTCGAGGTATACAAATTTTACCATAGAAGGTACACTTTGTGAAATTTTTTGAACATTTTTAGAAATTTTATTTGGACCTTCATTGCCCATGATATATCAATTCTCCCTAGGTGTCCTGTTTGGGGAGGAATCCTGGGAGAGGCTGGAACCCTAACTTGGAGGAGTCATATCTCCTTGAATATAGCGAATATGAGGCTGAAACATGGATACAGTGTACATCAGGAATTTATCTTAGACCTATGAAAGTTCCGACACCTGATCCTTCTCCAATATTGAGATATAGAGAATATTCCAAAACTTCCAGTTTTAGTATTTTAGGAGTTTTCAGGCCCAAGGTCAAACTGGGGTTTGAATTTCCTGAAGTTTCACCCAACCAAAACTCTCGACCCAGGTCTCTAAAATTCGATTTTTATGAGGATATAAATCGTATGCCGAGTTCACTCAAAAATTCCTCTTCTGTAAAAATCCCTAATTTCCTGCACCAAAAACGGAAAATACCTAGAATCAAATTCTGCTTCGACAGAAAGATGCATCCTTCAGTGGAGGTTTATCCTAGCCTCCTTTTGATGATGGATTATGGAGAGAGACCCAAAAATTAAGAATCCCTAGCTTCTACAGCTCCACACTGTCTTTTTCTTAGGTTAGCTCTGATACCATGTTAGAATTTTAATATTTAAGCAATATGATCTTAGGATCTTATCTGAGAGAACAACATGCACAACAATAATCACAAGAGACAAGAGACACAAATATTTTCCTCGAGGAAACCATAAAGGAGAAAACCCCGTAACTTTCTTAGATATAGAATGAGCACCAATGGTAGCAGTAAAACCCAAAGACAGAAAAGATGATCTCCACAGTTGTTCTCTCTCTCACACTTGAGAGAGCTTCTCCTCTCTCACTCAATTATGTGCTACAATTGAGTGTGAGTGAATGAATATGAATGTGTGTTAAATAGAAAGGATCCCTCTCTATTTATACTAATTCCCTACTTGACAATAACTCACTAGGTCNACCCTAGGGCCCCACAACTGCGGGGACTTTAACCCTTGATCAATAAGGAGGGTTATACTCTATGACTTTACATGACTTGTTTACATTATTGAATCTCCTGATCGAAACATCGGGGCATGGATGACTCAATTACATTATAGATACTTCCCGAAATAAACATCGAGGTATAGTGCATAAGATATATAAGTGAATACATTCTGAAGTTACAAGTACATCAACAATCTTCATGCTCTCAAAATCTAAGGTACTAAATGATGTTTATTTTACCCTTATAGTTAGAGCCTATGTCCTTCAATGGTTTCTACTTTCAGTTTAATTGGGGTACTGAAATATTGTCCCTGGATGTTACCTTGGAAGTTTGATGGTGTGAATAAAATGCTCATTACTCATTAGGTGAACTCTCTCTGTATTTTTAAAAGCTTGTTTTTACTACTGAGTTGTTTTACATATGGGTTTTACTTCGATTTGTATGGGACCACGAGGTAGGGTACCAACCGTGTCTGGGGTTTATTTTCTTATTTTGATAATATGCTAGATAAGGTGTGGAAGGTTCTACATATATTCCCAGAGAAGGAATTTGAATTATTAAGAGTTATGTTCTAGAATTTATATCACTTCTAAGGATATTAAAATCCGAGATTTAGATCGGGTATGAGAAAATACACTGCTGAAATCTATTTCATTAATTCCAAATTCATTATTTTAGACTCGCATGGAGGGAATGTGTCATCTTGATAGTCATTGTTTGACCTGATAAATTTTCCGTGTGGAGGGCTTCTGAATAATTGTGGTTTCCAGGGTTGGAATTTCATTTCATCTCTACCATTTAGACTAATTTTTTTGACTGTTAGTTTGACTTTCTCCCAAAATATTTATAAGTATTTGACAGAAAAAATGCAAATGCCCCATGATGGGCAAAATGTCTTCACATTCCAACAGTTTCATTCTATATTTCCAGGTTTATTGGGAAAATTCCTACTACGGATTTCGAAGCCCTATTACATTTTCTATAAATATGATTGGTTGGTTCCTAGTATTCTATTTTATTTTTCCATGGAGTTATACTATTTTCATGGACTAGTTGTCATTCAAACCATCTCGGTTTTGAGCTCTAAACTCATATGACTATTATTTATTTCCATAGAAAATATGCTCAAACTAGAGGGTTTATCCTTCATGCTGTCACAGGTTTAATATACACAATTTTATGCAATGTACTCATTTTTCTGGGTGTATAGTGTTGGAATCAGTTAATTACTCCACCACCAAAAATTGTTGGCCAATGATACACAGAAAAGCCAAAACGTTAACTGCTGCATTTTTGAAAAGTCACAGCACCGCCATACCTCCTTGTTTGAACAGGAACCAATTGAATATATTAGATTATTAAAATGAGAAGAGTTGTTTTGATGCTATAGAACTGTGCCATTAATGCACATCTAAATTATGAAGTGACAACACAGATTTTAATTATGTTAGACTGCAAATTTGTAAAACGGAGAATTATGGTTTGTATTGTGAAGGGCTGGTTAGTAATTAAATGACCGACTTAGTCAAAATACTACAAATAACTAGCTTGTAATCATGTTTTGTGCATTGGAAAATACATAGTGAGATACAACGTATTAGAGAAATTGATACAGAGTTGAAACTCTGAAGTTTACTGTGTAATTTTTATTTTTACTCTATTTCTGATTGTGAAAACTCATTATTATTTTTTATGTTAGTCTGCAGTAACAACTGAAGGAATCAAAGTTTATTTGATGTTAATGTGGTTTATTAATTCAGTACAATATTTGTGTTAATTTTATGGATGCAGGGGTCATCTGAAACTTGTTAAAAGTTAGTTGTGACTGAGTTGTGACTGTGTTATAGGTGACTATCAGTAGTCAGAGCTAGATGAAATAGTCATGTTAATTGCTGTTAGCTGTAATAGCTAGTTGGAACACCATATGTAGAGTATTGTTAGCTGTAACAGCCAGCTGCAACAGTCCTGTAGGTGTTAATTTAAGTTTTGTGAGCTCTATCAGTTGTCACAGCTGGCTGTTATAGTGCTATAATTGTTGATTTGAGATGTTAGTGAATTTTAAAGTGTTTCTCAATCAATCCCCTGCCTTCCCCATAGTGGTATGAGATCTTGGTTAAGTTAATAAGAGTAATTTGATTTAAGATGGCTACTAACAGCAGTGTAGTGCAGCCACAAATTCCTGTGTTGTCTAAAATAAATTATGATACATGGTTTATTAAAATGAGAACTATCCTGCATGCTCAGGATCTTTGGTAGTTTGTTGCGATTGGTTATTGATAACTAGCTAATCAAGCTGCTGAATTGGCTCTGTCAAATGCTGAGTGTGTTGTGTTGAAGGAAAATAGAAAGAAGGATAATAAATCTCTTGGTCTTATTCAACAAGGCCTGAGTGAATCCATTTTTTCAAAGATATCAAGTGTTGAGTCTTCAAAAAAATCTTGGGACACTATTGAAACATGCTATCAAGGTGTGACCAAGGTGAAGAATGTTAAGTTGCAGAATTTGAGAAGAGACTTTGAGAATCTAAAGATGAAGGACAACGAAACTGTTGATTTCTTTATGACACAAGTCATGAATGTTGTAAACCAAATACGGTAGTATGGTGAAGACCTATTAGATCAACGAGTGATTGAAAAATTGCTGATATGTTTTTCAAAGAAGATTGAAGCAATGGTTGTTCCAATTGAAGAATTTAAAGATCTCAGTCAAATGCAAATTGATGAGCCAATTGGTTCTTTGATTTCTCATGAATCAAGAATAAACATCTATGATGATACTCCATTAGAAAATGCTTTTAAATCTCAGTTACATGTTACTAGAGGTAGAGGCGGACGAAGAGCTAGTAGCAGAGGAAGAGGAGGTCGAAGTACTAATCATAGTGATAGCAGAAATGATTTGGAAAATGAAGAGAAGTTATAGCAGAGTACTCCTAGTGTAAGGGGGAGTAGCAACAGAGCAGGGCATCTAAGAAATCAAAGGTATGACATATCTAAAGTTCAATGTTTTTACTATAAGAAATTTGGGAATTTTGCTTACAAGTGTTGGAAGAAGCAAGCAGATGCTAGTAAGTTCCCTACACACATTATAGAGGAGACTGAAAATGAATAGAAGCCTATGCTTTTGACTTGTAATGTCACCCAGGAAATTTCAAAAGATATATGGGTTTTAGAGAGCGCATGTAGCAACCACATGACTAGAAATAAGGAATTATTTTCAAGTTTAGATACACGCATTCAGTATGAAGTGAAGTTAGGTAATGACACTAAGGTAAAAGTTAATGGTAAAGGTGTCATTGATGTATATGCAAAGAATGGTGAAAAAAGAACTATTCATGATGTTTATTATGTTCTTGGTTTAATGTGTAATTTATTAAGTGTTGGACAATTGTTGGACAAAGAATACAAAGTGTTCTTTAAAAACAAGGTATGCACTATTTATGATAAATATCCAAGTAAACAGTTGATTGCTAGAGTAGAGATGACAAAGAATAGAGTGTTTTCACTAACTAGGAGAAATGATTTGACCAACTCTTTGAATGATTATAAAACTAATATTTTAGATCAAATCTTGGTTATGGCATTTGAGGTATGGCCATTTACATTTTGGTGGTTTAGATTTATGATGGTAAAAGGATTGTCGAGTATTGAGCAGCCAGCAGGCTCATGTGAGAGTTGTATATTGGAAAAGCATCATAGAGAGAAATTTATTTATGGAGTTTCATGTAGAGAGAAAGCGCCATTAGAGATGGTACACACAGATTTGTGTGGACCGATGAAAACACCATCTTTGACTGGTAATGTTTATTTTATGAATTTCATTGATTATTTCAGTTGAAAAACTTGGGTGTATTTGTTGAAATAGAAATCTCAAACGTTTGATATGTTTAAAATTTTTAAAGTGATGGCTAAAAAAAGAGAGTAACTAATTCATTAAAGCCTTGAGATCAAATGAATTTATGGAATTAAAAGACAGTTTATTGCTCGCTATACTCCATAGAAAAATGGAGTAGAAGAAATAAAAAATCGAACCATTATGAACATGGCTCGAAGTACGATGAAGGAGACACATTCCAAATGAATATTGGGGAGACGTTTTTACTTGTTCAGTATACATTATGAATAGAAGCCCAACAAAGAGTGTGAAATATCGAATTCCCCAGCAAGCATGGAGTGGTATAGCAACATATCTCATTTAAGGAGTTTTGGTTGTGTAGCTTATGGACATGTACCTGAAGAGATGAGAACAAAATTAGACGATAGAAGTCAGAAATGTATTTTTGTTGAATATAGTGAAGAATTTAAAGCATACAAACTTTATAATCCCATCACCAAGAAATATGTTATCAGCAGATATGTGGTGTTTAAGGAAGAAGAAGCATGGGATGGGAGCATTGATAAATTAGTTGGTGAGGATGTTGTTGCACCTCACATAAATGATGAAGAAGATGAAGAGAGAACACATGGAGGGCAGTCAACTCCACATATACGAGCAGTAAGGACACCAGCTAGAACACTTAGAATGCGTGAATATGGTGAACCATCAAATGTTGGCAGACGACAAGGAACAGGATCAGAGGTAAGCAATGAATAAAATCCTACATTAACTTCATTAAGGAATAGAGTTAGAGGTCATAATACTAGAATTTTAAGAGAAGTGTATGATCAAAGTGAAGAAGTAGATCAAGTTTCAAATCTTGCATTTATATCATGTGATCTAGTATATTTTGATGACGTTGTTAAAAAGGATGTTTGGATAAAAGCAATGAATGAAGAAATTGATGCCATAGAAAGAAATAATACTTGGGATCTTGTAGATTTTTCTGATGATGAAAATTGTATTGGTGTCAAATGGATTTATAAGACTAAGTTAAATGTTGATGGTGATGTTCAAAAATATAAAGCAAGACTTGTAGCTTAGGGGTTTAGTCAACAACCTGGTAATGATTAGAATGAGACCTTTGCATTGTTGTACAGACTTGATACAGTAAAGTTGGTATTAGCTATTGTTTCTCATCATAAATGGTATGTACATCAAATGGATGTAATGTCTGCATTTTTTAATGGATATTTAGAAGAAGAGGTTTATGTGAGACAACCTCTAGGATATGAAATTGTTAGACAAGAAGACAAGGTCTACATATTAAAGAAATAATTGTATGGATTGAAGAAGGAACCAAGAGTATAGTATAACAGAATTGATGAATACTTGAATAGTGAAGGATTCAACAGAAGTCCAAGTGAGTCGACATTGTATACAAAGGTAAACCAAGAAGGTAAAATACTGATTGTTTTCTTATATGTGGATGATTTGATATTCACAAGATATCTTTTAGTAGATGAGTTCAAGAGATCTATGAAAATAGAATTTGAGATGATTGATTTAGGAATGATGAAATATTTCCTTGGTGTTGAAGTAATTCAATCTGAAGACAGAATTTTTATTAATCAAAGTAAGTATGCAAATGATGTATTGAAAATATTCAGAATGATGAATTGTAAGCTAGCAGCAACTCCAATTGTAACTGGCACAAAACTAAGTAAGGAGGATGATGGTTAAAAATTTGATCCAACGTTGTATAAGATACTGGTTGGAAGTCTGATGTGCTTAACTTGAACAAGACCTGACATAATGTTTGCAGTAAGTTTGATTTCAATATTTATGGAATCGCCAAAGAATACCCATTGGCAAGATGGAAAGATGATTCTAAGATATATTATTGGAACAAAAAAATTTGGTATCCAACTTAAACCTAATTCAAATTTTAAATTGATTGGATATACTGATAGTGATTTTGCAGGTTCTATTGATGATAAAAAGATCTCATATGGATATGTGCTCAGTTTTTTATTGGGATCAGTAGCATGGGCATCAAAGAAGCATCCCATAGTGACACTATCCTTTGTTGAGGTAGATTATGTTGCAACGACAACACCTGCATGTCAAACTGTATGGATGAGAAGAAATCTTTTTGGGTTAAAACATGAACAAAATGAACCAACTCAAATTTTCTGTGACAATAAATCAGCGATTGCACTATCAAGAAATCACATCTTTCATAAAAGAAGTAAGTATATTGATACAAGGTATCGTTTTATCCGAGAACTGATAAACAATAATGAAATCAGTGTGGAATTTTGTAGATCAGAAAATCAGTTTGCAGACTTATTTACAAAACCATTGGGAAAATAATTGTTTGAGCTTCATAGGAAAAACATTGGAGTTTGTAAACTGTAACAGAAATCTAGTGTTACAAAATTTCATTTTTTTAGTGAAGTAATTAAGAGGGAGAATGTTGGAATTAGTTAATTACTCCACTACCCAAAATTGTTGGCTAAGAGGCAGCGCAAATTTTAATTATGCCAGACTGCAAATTTGTAAAACAGATAATTCTATTTTGTATTGTGAAGGGCCAGTTAGTAATTAAATGATCGACTTGGACAAAATCCTATAAATATATAGCTTGTAATCATGTTTTGTACACTGTAAAATACACAATGAGATACAACGTAATAGAGAAATTGATACAGAGTTGAAACTTTGAATATTACTGTGTAAGTTTTAATTTTACTCTGTTTCTTGGTGCGAAAAACTCCATTTAATTTTTTATGTTAGTTTGTAGTAACAACTAAAGGAATCATAGCTTATTTGATGTTAATGTGATTTATTAATTTAGTAGAATATTTGTGTTAATTTTATGGATGCAGGGATAATCTCAAATGTGTTAAAAAGTCAGTGGTAAATAGGTAGTCACAACTAGCTGAAATAGTCCTGTTAATTGTTGTTAACTATAACAACTAGCCGGAACACCATATGTAGAGTACTGTCAGCTGTAACAGTGAGCTACAACAATCCTGTAGGTGTTAATTTGAGTTTTGTGATCTCTGTCAGCTGTCAGAGCTAGCTGTAACAGTGTTGTAAGTGTTGATTTGAGTTGTTAGTGAAGTTTTAAGTGTTACTGAAGCAGAGAGAAGCACTCCCTTTCCTTCCCCACATATAGGATAATTTGTAAGTTTAGTAGTTTGAGAACAACATTTCGATTTTTCAATAAAATCATTTATACACATAAGTTATGTGGATTACAATAGATGATTGTTTCAACATTTAAATACTCTCGTGTTCGACAAACTGAAGAATTTTCTTTTATCATATTATAATCCAATGCAAAGTGCTCATTATTTCTTATAACGTGGAATCTGTACACATTGTACGGATTTAATCCTCATTATTTAATTGTTATAGCTTTAAAACTATATTACTCTCTTGCTAAAAATTAATAAAGACATCAAACAAATTTCTAAAACGACACTCTTAATTACTATCTAAACATAAACCTATGGCAGTGACTTGGCTAATATATTCCTCTTGTTTATCTTTTATTATTCTTATAAAATATTTTAAGTTTATAACATTTTATTAGCTGACAACATACTTAAGTTCCCTTGATAACCTCTAGATTTAAACAAATCCTCGTTGTTAGAAATGCAGAAAGACATGACAATCTGTCAGGATGATTAAATAAGTATTTGCAAAGGAGAAATGACAGGCCTCTGCAAACCATCACATTCGAGTAAGTGAAGTATAAAATATGGGCGGATAATTTTTTATCTATCAATTTAATAGCGATAAGGTGCAGTGCAAAACATATTTAAATAGGGTGAAGAATCTAACATCAACATTCTACTTTAATCACACCCTACCTTTTTCCCCTCTAACTGTGCATTGTGTATGGTCTAGAAGGATTCAATTCTTTGTTGACAGAATCCTGGGACCTATTTGCTCGATGATATGCACCGATCGGACGGCCGACTGTGTCGGACGTGACCGGTCACGCGCGGCCGGTTGTCCAATCGTGCATATCATCGGTTCGGTAGTCAACTCCATTAAAATCCCAGCAAATATCTTATCGATATGTGATCTGCATTGATATTTTAAATAAATGCAATATATATTGATATTTTAAAGAAATAGGTTCTTATTTAAACAAATAGTTATTTCAACATGTGCTTGTGTACAAAAGCTTGTTTACATGTTCAATCAATAATCAAATAAAAATATATTTCTAATATATGCGAATATTTAAACAAAATAGTTATTGCTCCATAAATTGTTAAGCAAATAGTTATTGCTACATCTACTTGTACACACAAGCTTGTTTGAATGTTTCATTTTTTGTACATATTAAATACTTAGTTATTTCTAAGTAATTTATATAAATATTTAAACAAATAGCTATTGCATGTTACATAGGAAGTTATTTCTAACATATTTGAATATTTAAACAGATATTTATCGCCCCTATGTGTTTGTGTACACAATCTTGTTTTACCTTTTCTACTTTTAGTGAATAAATAGAATCATTTTTTTAAGTAATTTATGCGACTATTTAACAAATAGGGTGCACAAACTAGAAACGGTCATGGAAGAGGTCACATGAACACCATAAACCAAATAGTACGAGATCCACTTAAATAGATATTTAAATACTTAATTAAATAAATACATAAAATCCAAAAAAAATCAAAACTTTCCCATAAATTGATTGGGCCTACAATTGTCCCAAGATTGAGCCTTCATGCCCAATTGTTAATGCTTCACATGATAGCTTTTCAAAAAATTATGTCACTTTCATCGCCTACAATGTTATTACCGAAAGAAAACTTCACGCATTAAACCCCCCTTGTAAGTCCACCCAAATAGTATTCATTTCCTATCAAATCTATGCCAACAAATGACAAGCAGAACATCCCTGCCAAGATTCTTGTACATCACATATCTGGTACCCATCCCCACTTGTACATGTAAACAAAATGAATTGTTCGGCCTCACCTACTAAATCTATCCACGATCCAACCCTCGCAATGAAATAAATCTCCATCAACACACTAAAATAAACAAATCAACCATTAATTAGATTACCAGCAAGAGGATCAACCAACATAAAATGGAATATGCAATTAATTATAGGGCCAACTAATCATTTCAACTAATATAATCCACCATTAAAATCATCAAAAGAACACCGATCCATTAAACTAATCAAACGCATGAGGATCAACTGTGGAAGCCATTGGATCATATTACAACCAATCATAATAAGACATTCATAAAACAAAATCAACAACAATTTAATTCATTTTACCATTTTTTACAATTCACAAGTGGAATTTCTTAGCATATCAATCTCTTAGAGAACTTACTTGTCTCAAGTATTTTTACAATCAATGTTTTATAAGTATTTATATGCCATAGTTTATATGCCATCATTTGCATGTTCAAGCTAACCCCTGTAATGTAACCCCTCAACTGATTATGTTATCAACTATACTATACTCTGATTTGTTTAACTATATTTATGAAAACTTTTAGTTAAGCATATGTTGTTATGGTTGAATAGTGTTTTTAATTCATCTAGTTGTATTTCCTCTTAGTATGACTTCATTTACACCACATCTATGTCCATACCATAACCAGTCTTGAACAGTTTCCAACACTTGACCTGACATTCTAGTGGGGGCTTAAGCTAGGCCTCTTAAGACTATGGGATACTAAGGCTGCGGACTACAACTGCATGGGAACTTCTAAGGGATGAAAAAAAGAAGTATAAAACTCTTCTATGTACTGCAATGAATTGTGGACGAAATGTGATGTTGGTTTGATGTTATCCTCATATATCCAACGTTTCAACTTCACACTCTAAGTTTTCATTAAGGATACCATCATAATTTGGCTTCCAGCTTCTCAATCATAGAATGATATAGTACAATCTCATAACCATTGACATGAGATAGTGTAGTAGAAAATGATCTAAAACTTCAATAGCAGTAATGTAATAGGCTTGTGTTATTTTACACAAGAAAAATCTTGCTATTGATATGAAGAGTGGGTATGTTGGGTAAGTCGAAGCAAGTGGCCATCGTTAACATGTTAAATCTAAGACAGGTAAATGTTTAATGTTAAATATGAAACAGTTAACCTATTTAGCTTCCCACACTATATCTAAATTGTGAAAATCAATTCACAAGATGATCTTGCAAAGCAAACATTATCCTCACAAAAATTGTCACAACAAAAACTAGCATAGATCACTCAAAAGAGACACTGAACTGATGCACATAATAATAATCTATTGAATAAAACATAAGACAAAACTTAGGCTATGTAATGGCTATATAAATAGATAATTACATCATAGATTTGAAATCCAAAGAAGACATTCGAAATCCTCACAAAAAAGGCTTACTAAATATGCAAAAAATTCCTTAAGGTTGCTAACTCACTTTACAAATCACTCAAGAGGCTCACAAATTGGATAAATAAATTACAGTAGGTGATGAGTGATGTAAAATAAATTATATCATGGATTTTGGAGATAAGAACGTGGATGAAGAGTTGGCCAAAAAGAAGACATTTTCCAAGTCAACTAGCTTTATACTTATCCACTAAAAAGTAGAAAAAGTAGGACAAAACATTCTAAAGTAGGATAGTGCTCTTATTTTCCTCGATAGTCTTAAAAGTAAATAAAATATTATCCAAATAAATCCATGTGTTCTCCTGTGGATAATGATTGAAAGTATGGTCCAAAAGTGGCAAAAGTGGCTAACTACCTAGTCCACCTAGGAAATCATTCAAACGTGACTAATTATCGTATCCTCATTATGTAGTGGTTTTTAATATTATGAAACCCTTCCTTAATATTGACTTTATGTGATTAAATAAGAAATATAGGGCCCAACAACAAGGTTGGTCACCATTTTTACATACTTCTTGTCCACAAAACAAGGAAAGGAGGAAAACCTGATGGGAAAAAAACCTCCCCTCAAAACATGCACCTGAACAAAATTGAAAAATAATATTTTCAATCGTTCTTCACCATGTATTCACCCATTCTATGTAGTTATTTGAGATATCTTAAAGACTTCCCTGAGAATTATTTGGTGAAGATGTCTTCAACTTGCTCAAAAGATGGGAAAAACTACATAGCAATGATCTTATTATGCACTAGACCTCAGATGTAGTGCATATGAATGTCTATATGCTTGGTTCTTTTCCTTTGTATTGGGTGAGTTTATATCCTTATAGCACTTTGATTGTAACAAAAGGTGACTGTAGGAGTGCTAAAGTCAATCCGAAACTCTAAAAATATACCTTACAAACATAGACAATGGGTAGTTTTAGTCACAACTCCTCTATACTCTGATTCTACTAAAGAGAGTGCAATGTAACTTTTCTTTTTAATTCACTAGGAAATTGGTCCTCCTCCAAGCATGAAAAGAAATCCAAAAGTTGATTTCAGGTCTGATCGATCACCTGCCCAATCAGAGTATGAAAAACCATGAAAATACAAGGAAGAACCAACAACATAATGAATTCCATGAGACTTGGTTCCTTGAACATAGCGAAAAATCCCTTTTGATTCCATCTAATGAATCTCATGTGGTTTCTCCATGTACCTTGATTCTACAATCATTGCATATGCAATATCAGTTCGTGTGTGTGTAAGATATAACAAACAACCAACTAGTTGTCTATATAGGGTGTTGTTCACCAAAGGAGTATATTTTACACCTTTAATTATTACTCCTAGAAGGAAAGGAGTCTTAGTTGGATTTAATTATTCCATTTTGAATTTTTTTAGCATACTTGATGCATACTTTGACTAAGATACTTTAATTCTTTAGTTGTCGTGTGAGATATCGAATCCCAGAAATTGTCTAAGTATTCCCAGTCATAAAAAAAGCATGATGCAAATCGTTCTTCAATGAAGCAATCTCATCAATGGATCTTACTATGACCAAAATATTGTCAACATATAACACGATAATCAAAATAGAATTATTGATTAGCTCCATGTACACATTTGGATCAGATTTTCATCTGTTGAACCTTTGTGATAGGACAAAACTATCCATCTTGGCATACCAAGCTCTAAGAGTGTTCTTAAGCCCATACAATGACTTCTTAAACATGCACACAATATACAACGCAAAAAAATAACCTTATTGCTTTGTATATATACAAATCCATGGAGGAAACCACTTTGTACATCCACCTATTGCATTTCCCAGTGCTTGAATGCTACAATTTCCATAACTAGTCTTATTGAATCCATATTTACAACTAGTGCAAATGTATCATTGTAGTCAAGGACTTGGAATTGGGAGAAGTCCTTAGCCACCAAACTTGCAGTGTACTTCACTATCGCACTATTAGCAACAAAATTTGTCTAGAAAATGAACTTACACTTGACTAGATTTCTTCTAGGTGGGAGAGAGACTAGCTCCCAAGTTCCATCCTTTTGAAAAGAATTAGATTATTTATCCATGGAAGTTTTCCATCGTAGATCATGTGAGGATTATTCATATGATTTAGGATGATATTCAACCATTGAAAAACACTTCTCAGGAAGATATGGATCTTTGATAGAAAGAGAATTATCAAACTGAAAGTTAGACCTCCTAGGATCTTGAGGATCCCCGCAAGTTATGCAGTTGCTTGAATTGTTTTTGCAGACCACTTATCCTTGTAGGTGAACCTGTATATTCAATCATGTGGTATTCATCATCATAAATTTCATGAGAATATTTACTTAATTCAATAGGTGGTGGTTTAGAGGATTCTCCAATTTCAACTACTTGCAATGGTTCTTCTTCATTTGAACACTTCTTTCAATGAAGGATTTTTTAGTGGTAAGAATGAGAAACTTGTAATCCTTGAAAAGCTGCATGGTTGGATTTGGGTCTACAAATCCCTTCTCTTCTCAGAAGGTATTATAGCCCATGCCTTTGAGCCAAAAATTACGAAATGAGACATATCAGGATTATGGACACTCTATGATTCAAAAGGAGTCATTCATTTTAAGTATTTATGTGTCACGCTATTCTAAATATAGGCTGCATATTTTATGGCTTCAGTATAATGTGTTGGAGACAAATATTTGGACTCCAACATGCAAGTAGCCATCTCTTTGAGAGATCTGTTCTTCATCTCAGCAACACCATTTTGTTCAGGTGTGTATGGAATTGTATGTTGCATATGAATGCCATCGTTATAATAGAATTGTTGAAAAAGATATTTTATGTACTCCCCACCATTATTAGTTTTGAGGGATTTGATATTCCTACCACACAGATTCTCTACAGAGGCTTTAAAATTCTTGGAAAAAACAAAGACTTTTGACTTGAATTGGAGAAAGAGGACTCGATAGAATATAGAAAAATCATCAATGAAGGTAAGGATATATTTGACATTACTCAAATAAAAATTGGTGAATGGACCTAATTTATGATTATGAATAATCTTGAGGGGTTCACAGGTTCGCTCAGACCTATCTCTCTCATACTTGCGCTCAAGGTGTTATCCAAGAATGCAACCTTGACATATTTTTTTTTGGAAAATTTGATATTGGAAAGCCCTATAACCATGTTCTTCTCATGAAAATTACATAATTACTTGTAGTTAAGGTGGCCGAATATCTCATGCCACAATTTTCTTACTTCATTGCCATGAGTGAGGAGTGCATAGTTTGATAAGAAAGGAACAAAGTAAGAAAAATTGTATACTTTTGAGTTATGATCAGTAGTACATATCACAACAACTCTACTTGTAGAAATTTCAAAAATTTCCACATCAAGTAAAGGTGAACTTTTTAGGATACCAAGTATGATTCATTTGATAGAATGACAAGAGATTGGCAATAAGACCTAGGACAAGAAAACAATTTGTGAAATAACCATGGTCAAGAGATATTATACCCTTCACTTTGGATGTAGTTTCAGAGTAATATCCAATCACAATTCTTGGAACACTAGAAGAATCCCTTGTGGACACCATGTCTTGATGCCCCGTAATCAATGATAAAAGAGGAATATTTTAATGTGTTGTCCATCAAGGCATGAACTCTCTCCTTGTCTTAAGACTTTGAACCTCCTTGCTTCCTCCTTACACCATCTAGAAGAGGGGCGTTGTTATTCTCAAGAAGTTTAGAAACCATGTCAATTTTATTCTTCATACATGAACTCTTGGGATGAAATCCCCTATTATTGTATGCACACTTTTTTTTTCTCTTTCTTTTTCCATGGATTCTTCTTGGAGCTTGAGGATTCCTCTTGTGGATTTTTCTTTCCTTTCTTCTAAGCTAGTGAATTTGTGGGATTAGCCTTCTTCTTTCCTTTTGAATTATTTGAATCTCGAGTAGCTGAAGAATGATATTTTGATGGCTTTATGGTACCCATCAAGACGAACTTTGTTACAGCTGATTTTGCCACACATGGTGGACCACATCTTTATGGCCTTCCCTGTCCCTCTGCAGACTCTTTGGACCCCATGGACCATTTTTCTACCTTTGATGTTTCCAAGATCATCCCTAAAAACATGCAATAATTTCCATACGCAACTTTTAATCCCTTTCTCGTGTATATACGCGGATTTGACCCTTAAACCCACGTACATCAGGATGTGTGCAAAAGGCCAAATTATTTTGGAGTTTTCCTTGATGTCCATCCAAGTCACTTGTCTCTTGGCCTTCCATATTCCTTGAGATCACTCGGATTTGACCTTCTGTTACCCCATTGAAGATCTATATAAGGAACCCTTTGCATACATTGAAAGGTCAAGGAATTGAAGAGCAAGAAAACTATAGTCCATTGTTGCCGGAGCTTATATTTGAGTCTGCATCCCTTTGTCCATGGAACACTTTGTGTTCTTCCCAATATTTCCTTTTGCTTGTGAGATTTCTATTGAGAGATGGAGGATTAAAGTGGTGGAGGCCCAAGTGGGGGACTCAGTTTCTTCAATTCGCAAATGTGCTGACAGAGGTTGTCACTATTGTAATCTTTGTTTTATATCAATAGAAATATATTTTCTTGTCCAATAATGTGTATTTAAATGACTATTTGATCCATGGACGCTTTTAAATTCTTATATGTTATTGATTATATATGCTAGAGTAGATCTAACACAATTATATATAGCATGCTTGTCTTGTTTGCTAAGTGTTGAGATAGCAATTTACGAATACAAGATGGAGTGGAAAAGATCAACGGGGATCTACATAAACCATCCAGAATCAGGTATGAATCGAGATCCTTTAGTGTTAGATATTTGGTTTCTCTTGCATATAGGAAAGTATTGATTTCTAGAGTCAAGCTATCTATTGTGGTACCCTAAGCCATAGGAATTTCTCTCCGTAACAGAATTGGCGACTCCGCTGGGGAGTTCCTAGTCATTTTGCCTTTGCGGGGTTTTATCAACATTCAATGTTCTTGAATTGCTCTGATTTCTATGTTTCTGAGTTGGGCATGGGGGCGTGCTTTCCTGGTAGTGTCTGATAGGAGTGAATTTTGTCTTAGCTTATCTGTTTTCCTTCATTTTTATCTCTTTTTCTTCCTGTACATGAGTTTTTTCCTCACAGTCGCATGTACACGTAGTTTTGACTGAGATATCCATGTATATACGTGGGTTTTATGCACACAGTCATGTATGCCCTGAGTTTTTCCTTTTAGAGGAATATTGAGTGTTGTTGGGTGATTTTTGATGATTGTTGAGTCTCCTTAGATGCTTCTAGAGTCTGTATACACCTCTATTTCTGACCAAAGACGCCTTTTCGGGTAAGTCTTTTTTTTAGAATGTTCTTGTCATTGCATTTCCGATTTTTTGTTTTGGGATTAGTGCATTAGGTCTCTTTTACCTTAGTGCTTTGCGTGGTTGCTGTTTGATAGTGCTTGCAGAGTCTGGGGCTGGTAGAGTCATTATTTTGCTTTATTATCTCATTTTTATTCAAAAAATGCAAAAATATTTGCTTCTTTTACATTATTATGCATCATTGCACTTTGCATTTTGCATGGTACTTGCGCTAGGTTTTCTTAGAGAAGTATTAGTCACGCTTTCATATAGGAATGATTGCATTTGTCATTTGAAGAAAATTTTGCATTTCATGTAGTAGCATGCCCTGTTTTTCATTCGACACAATGCATTCACATTGATTGTTAGGTGTCATTTTACTTCATGTAGCATCATAACACCATTGGTTGCATGATCATATACCTTTTGAGTAATAAGCCAAATAAAATCAACGCTTAATTAAAATGGATTACACTATTTTCTTTGATAGGGTACACCAACAATATTAGGTTTTGGGGTCTTGGAATAGTTCATTGTGAGTAAATTCTCCAAGACCACTAAACAACAACATGTATGTGTCTGTCCAGGTGAGAGTGTGAAATTCATTGGTATAATTAGTGTTTCTCAGGATCCTCCTCTAACAAGGGAGTTAAGCACGAGGCAATGTGAGCGGTTATTGATTGGGATGACCCCTAGTCATAATTGAGTAGCACAGGAGATATTTCCAGGATTGTATTCATATCTAGGAGCTCTTCGAAGAGTTTCAGGATTTGATACCCTGCCCATACGGTCAATCCCTCCTGCAACTGTCCACTTGAGCATTGATTATATTGAGGTGACCTTAGTTTCCTTACCCAAGTTATCGAGGGGGTACTTCGCAGGGGTTATTCTGCAGGTGTCCCAGCCAGGTTGGGGTCGGACAGCACAATCACTATATACGTTGAAGCTGAGGGCCACAATAATTGGTTATGAACCTCTGCATGTTGTGTATGGGAGTCTCAAGCCTCTCCTAGGAGAGACATACCTGCTTCATTTGGGAGCTCACATATCCTACCCTTGTTTTCTTGTGATTGGCTTTAGATTATATAGGTGTATGCTCTGTGCACGCTAAGTTTTCGTAGGGTTTGCGTAATTAGAAGAGTCTTTTTCATTTTTTGAGTCATTGTGGATTCGGGTGCGGCACTTCGTCATTCTCGTTGTTTGGCAGAACTTACAAATTCTAAATCTCCTCCTCCTTTGGGAGAGAGAAATAGACAATCCATGCGGACTACTTCTCACATTGATTCACACACGATGGGAGATCATGAAGATGAAATTATTGAGTTGTCTTCTCCACCTCATGAGGTTGGGGAAGAAGATCCTACGTTTTTATATGATCCTTCACCTGATATACCTACACACTCTAGGTACGATCCTTCACATGATATACCTACACAATCTAGGTATGATCCCTCATTCACAGGTCATCGGTATTGGATGTCAGGTGATGAGACTCATCATGAACCTGTGAGCACTAGTTATGTTAGTTATGGCATGTCTAGTATCCTTGCACATGATTCGACACACCATGTCAAGTCATAGTTTGAACTTAACACTATGCTTGGGGGCACTCCCATTCCTTTCCATGTGGAGAGATTTGGGAGCACGAGTCACATTGCACCCTCCATCTCGGCAGTGGAGGCTACATCACATGTTCATCCTAGACTTGGTGTTAGTAGTCCTATTAGGATACCAGAACCAAGATGAGTGACTATAAGGAATACCAATTATATCACTTCACATGTCCCTTTGTCCTCTATCCGTAGTTCTTCGAATGTTATTTCTCTCCCTCATTCACATGGTCCTTCGGGTCGGAATGTTGCTACTAGTCATGTTCATACTACTGCTACTCGTGTAGTTGTGTCTCAGAGTCAAGTACCTCTTTTTGTCTCGGGAGGTCATATTCCTACTTCTGGAATGTCCTATGGTCTATTGCAAGGAGTTCCCCATATTCCTACTTATGGATTTTCTCATGGGACATCCCATGGGACATCTTATGGAGCTTCCCATGGACAATATTATGGACCGTAGTATCCATAGATATATTCACCTTATGGGTACGAGTATCAACAACCCGCTTACTCCCCGAATTATGGCTTTGTAGCCCCAAATAGTCAAGGTACACCACATTATGGTGCTTCCATGCCACCCTACATGGGTCAAACAAGAGGAGGATACTATGGCCATGGCCATGGTATTTATGGTAATCAGTCTTATGTGAACCAAAACTATCAAGGAGCGTGGCATTGACTTGCTCAACCTAGGCTCCCTTTCCTCACAATGTTAAATTTACTTGACTTGTCGAGACTAACGAATGATCTGGTATGTCATGACCCGTCTTGACCGACTATCCCTACCAAGCTTCCCCCGGACATTCCCAAATTTGAGGGAAAACTAGGAGAAGATCCTAGTGAACATGTTACTACATTTCACCTTTGGTGCTCCTCTAATTCCTTACACGATGATTCGATCCCTTTAAGGTTGTTTCAATGCACCCTCACTAGGCCTGCAACGAAATGGTACATAGAGTTACCTAAGGGGGCATTCGCTTTGTTTGATGACCTAGCTATGACTTTTATTAATCACTTCAAACTACCAGTATGTTACAATGTTGGTATAGAACTCTTGTCGACATTTTGGCAAGACAAGGCCACACATATCTCAGACCATATCCAAGAGTGGCGTAGATGGAAGAGATTGATTAAAGCTTTCATACCACCGGATTTTCTCCTTGAGTGGTTCCTTAAATTGTTACTGCCTTATATAGCGAAGGATGTTTCTATGTCCAGAGTTTAGAACGAGGAACAGGCCATTTTTAGGGCATAGGAATTGGATTTGATCTATGCTCAATCCGGATTGTTATATGAGATCATTCCTAACACTCTGCATTCTAGTTTTGACCCTAAGGTCAAACTTGGACCACATTCCAATGGCATTGTTGGTTGTACAAGTACCAAACCTGCAGATTCGGTTGTGAAACAGGTGAGTCAATTGTCTATCATCCAATCTGCCCCGGGACAAGCCACGACTTTGTCTCAACCCACCCAAATGGTGAATGTGCTTTCGGTACAATTTTTGGACCAGAAGGGTAACCAACAACTCGAAAGGAATAAGAAAAAGGGTAAGAACAATCATAAGGGTGGGAATAGGAATGAAAATGCCAATTCTAATGACAAGAACACCTGCAATGCTGGGGGGGACAGGTAGTCTAAATGTAAGATTAAGTTTCCTTGCAAGTTGTGTAAGGATGACCACCTCACTCACCTGTGCCCTCATATGGAATATGCCTTGAGATTCATAGCACAGGGCCCAACTGTGCTGACCAACCCTTTACTGCATAACAAAAAATGAACTCGAGGACCCATGATTAGTCCGGTGGAGATCAAGATCCGCTAGAAGCCAGTAATGGTCATGGTTGCATCAACATGGTACGTGCTACTAAGGTTGTGACTCCTGTGAAGGACTATGGTTCGTCACAACTAGACCTTGGAAAGGAACCTACTCCGCCTAAGAGTCCTTTGTGTATTGAAAACCATGTGGATAAACCTGAAGTCATACCTCTCATTCCTAAGGGAGTCCTAAATAATTTGGGACACAATCCTAATGCTTGAGCCGCCCAGAACTATTCTGATGTCTAGGATTAGGGCCACACTACTTGTGTGATGTCTGCACTTGAAGTACTTCAGATTTGTCCTTCACAAAGGAAGGCTTTTCTTTCTGCTCTTGGTGTTAATGATGATAACTCTTCCTATGTCATCAAATTTGAAACCGCAGAACTATAGCCTCACTTGCATTACTATGTGTCTCTATTGATTCATGTAGAATTTCTTAACAAGACTGTCAAGCACATTGTGATTGACGAAGGCGCTGCTGCTTCCGTGATGTCTTTGTCATGTTGGAAGGGTTTGGGTTCCCCTGAGCTATCTAAATCCACTACCATGTTGACTTCTTTTGATGGTATATTGTTTCGGATACATGGAATTATTCCTTCTCTTAAGGTCTGTTTGGGAGGGAATACTGTTGCGATCGAGGTCGAGGTGGTTGATGTGCCCCTTGACTACAATTTGTTGCTGGGTAGGAATTGGATGTATCATATGCAAGCCATAGCTTCTTCTCTATTTCGAGTTGTATGTTTTCCATTTAATGGGAATATTGTTACTATTGATTAGACATCATTCAAAAATCCAAGTGTCACTGCATCATCGGGAGCTTCTATCCTTATTATCGATCATTCTCAGCCAACAACTGGGAGTGTGGGTGTTGGCATGTATCCATCCCTTATGGGAATCTTTAGTTGTCCATCACCCATTCTTATGATCAGGTCTAGTTCTAGTGGGGCTTCATTCTCATTGAGATCGGTGTCTTTTTGCACTACCCATATGGAATATCCTTGGATCCTTCCTACACTGAGTCCTTCGAGTAAGCCTATCGAAATGGACATGCCATTGCCTGCAACAATGATAGCATATCAAGCGAATATTGAATGTGTTGTAGAGCTTATTCCTTCCTCTTCGTGGATGGAGGAGGAGGACCCATATGTGCTGCCTACATGGGTAGTTGAGTCTTCTCATGCACATGATTGCCTCTATAGTGTTTTTTCATCAGATGAAGCTATTATTGAGGCCATGTATGGGGTTTATCCACCTTGGGAAGAGTTACATCATAGATATTATTTTCTTCCTGAGCTTGACCGTTTGGAGTGTGAACACTTTAGGGAGATTCTTAGTGAGAGAATCGGTAGTCCTGTGTCTCCATTGAGCTCTCCTAGTCCGATGGCTGATGGAAACATGGTGAATATATCTCCTACCATCCCTATCAATATCTGTCGCGATCATGGCAAGATTGAGAATGTCTATATTGGGGAAAAATGTTCCCATGCTGAGATTCAAGAGTATACCGAGTTGTTCAAATATTTTGGTGATGTCTTTGCTTGGTCATATGAGGAAATGCCAGGTATCGACCCTCGCATTGTTGAACATGAAATTAAAACTTATCCCAATGCTAAGCCTGTTAGACAACGCTTGTGTGCGGTGAATCCTAGAAAATCACCCACAATTAAGGATGAGATAGAAAAGTTGTTAAATGCTCGTTTTATCTATCCCATACCCTTGACGGAGTGGGTTTCAAATCCCATTCCAGTTGATAAGAAACAAGGAGCAATTTGTATATGCACTGATTTCTACGACTTGAATCGTGCCTGTCCTAAGGATAATTTTCCCACACCATTTATTGATAAAATTTTGGATGAGTGTGCCAAAAGCGAGGTATTTTCCTTTATGGATGGCTCTTTCGGATACAATCAGATATAGATCAAACCCGAGGACCAACATAAAACTGCATTTATTTGTCCTTGGGGTACCTTTACATATCGAAAGATGCCTTTCTGCCTTAAAAATGCTGGAGCCACTTTTTAGCGGGCTATGACCTTGATTTTCCATGATCTCAAATCGATTATTGAAGTCTTTTTGGATGACCTTGCTGCTCATTCTCGTCATAGGATGTGTCATTCATACCATTTGAGTTTAGTATTCGAAAGATGCCGCCATTATTTGGTTAGGTTAAATCCTCATAAATGCATCTTTTGTGTGAAGTCAGGTCACTTATTAGGGTTCATTGTCTCCAGGGAGGATATAAGAGTTGATCCCTTAAAGGTTGAGGCAATACTTCAATTGTCTCCCTCGAGAAACATTAGACATCTTCAATGTTTGCAAGGCATGGAAAATTTCTTGCGGAGATTCATGGTTAAATTTTCCAATTTGATTAGAGGCTTTATGCATCTTTTGAAAAAGGACACTACCTTTTGCAGGGATGAGCGAGCCCAGGAGTCCTTCGATGCACTCAAATGAGCCTTAGCATCGGCCCTCATGATTATCCCACCCGACTATAGCCATGACATTTTTCTTTATGTGGCCATGTCCATGGAGACGATTGGTATGGTTTTGGTTCAAGAGGATGAGGAGCTCCATGAGCATGTCATATATTATTTGAGCCAAAACCTTAAAGATGCGTAGATCTGTTATTCCCATGTGGAGAGACTTGCCTTACCTAACATTCATGCGGTTCAAAGATTAAGACACTATATTCTCCTTCGCCAAACCTTGGTGGTATCCCACGCCAATCCATTTCAGTTCGCCCTCACTCGAAGGATGATCAGGGAAAAGTATAATAAGTGGATTGTCATCTTGCAAGAATTCGATCTCGAGTTTGTTTTGGCAAAATTGAAAAAATCATTGATTTTTGCAGAGCTTATATCTGATTTCCCAAGTGAGGAGGAGGAGGAAGTTTGTGAAGATACGTTTGTCAATGAGAAAATTTTCCTGATCTCAACTTTGGATCCATGGTATGGGGATATCATCATATATTTACAAACATTGAAGGTCCCTACTCACCTTTCATGGGATGAACAATGATGGTTACATCACGTATCTAAGAACTACCTTATAGTCGACAATACATTGTACTACCGTGGGGTAGATTCCATTTTACGCCATTATTTAACTCATGATGAGGCTAAGCTTGTGTTAAATGATTGCGATGGAAGGGTGTGTGGTGGTCATTTATCTAGGCTTTCTACAACCCAAAAAATCTTGAGAGTGGGTTATTTCTGTCTTTTGATCTTTAAAGATTGTGTCAATGTAGTTAAGAAGTGCCACCCTTGCTAGGTGTTTGCACGCAATATGTGCTCACATCCTGCCCTATTACATATGATTATCACCGCCGGTCCCTTCACTAAGTGGGGGCTTGATTTCATGGATTGAAACCCAGCTTCAGCTGGGGGGCATCATCATATTATAGTGGCTGTTGACTATTTCACAAAATGGGTTGAGGCTATGCCCATGGTTAAATTCAACGGTGAGACAGTCGCGCATTTCTTATTCAACTAGATCATTACTTGGTTTGGTATTTCGAAGGAGCTTGTCACTGACCATGGTAGGCACTTTCAGAATTGGATGATGGAAGAGTTGGCCTTGAAGTTAGGATATAAACATGAGAATTCCTCTTCTTATTACCCTCAAGCAAATGGACAGGTTGAAGTAGTGAACAAATCACTTAAGTCCATTCTCCAACGAACCATCGCACAAAGCAAAACCAACTAGCATATCATGTTATATCCTACTTTGTGGGATTATAGAACCGCGGTTAAGACTGCCACCAATTTTTCTCCATATCAGCTTGTGCATAGAGTGGATTCTGTCTTGCCAGTTGAATGCAAAATCCCTTCATTGAATATAGCCATATAGATATTACCAGACACTTCACCATTGGAGGAACGTTTGGTCCACTTAGAGCAGCTTAATGAGCAGCGCTGAGATGCCTTAGTGGCTATAGAAGTAAATAAGTGTCATGTTAAGGTCCAATATGATAAATATGTCTACCCAAGGAAGTTTAGTGAAGGAGATTTGGTCCTTTTGTGGGATCAAGCTAAAGAACCCTTGGGGGCAGGAAAGTTTAACCCCATGTGGCATGGTCCTTATGTTGTCAAACGTGTGTTAGAGAAGGGCGCCTATGAGCTAGTAGATTATGAGGGGACAACCTTGGTGGAGCCTAGAAATGGGCTCTATCTTAAAAAGTACTATGCATGATTCTCAGCCAGGGCTGATTATAGTATATTATTGTACAATATTTTGCATAGTTAGGTTTTTCTTATGGTGATCAGGTTGTTGATTAGCTTTCGTTTCTTATGGCAGATGTCAATGGAGTCTTCCATCTATATAGGATTTGTTGATGGTGCTAGCCGTCACACTCAACACTTAACTTCTGCTGCTTGGGTGATTTATACTCCTACGAGTCAGGTATTGTCTTCAGGAGGCGTATGTTTACGACCCTCTTAAAACAATGTTTCTAAATATAGTACCGTTATCAAGATTCTATGAGATGTCATTTCGCATGGTGTTCTCTCTCTTGAGGTACGTCCTGATTCACAGTTAATAGTGTCATAGCTGAGTGGCTTATATCATGTTAGGGATCCAACATTATTACGAAGATTCTTATGTGCGAGATTGTTAGAATGACAATTTGACAACATAACATACATACATGTTCCAAGAATTTATAATCAAGTTGTTGACTCATATGCTAACTATGTGTTAGATTGGCGTTTGTTTCACAGACCATAAGCTCATCACAAACATACATTTTTACACATGTAAATAAATAAAATCGATCATCATAAAAGTTTTTCATTAAACATCTAAAATGTGATAATACATAAGTATCATAATACAAAAATGGGGCTTCTGAGCCACCAAAATATAGTACATGGTAGTACAAAAATGTGTCACTCCCAGGTATCTAAGCTTGCAGAGAAGGAGGGGGGTTCTGATCATGGAAAGTCACCATGGCTCTAGCTAGCCATCGAAACAACCGTACCCATGATCGTGGTACACCCACCACCTGATGTTGCATGGCCTCAGGCAAGTCCTCGACTTGCGCCGTGGGTACCCTATGTGTTGGCCGTACAAAGTTTGTGTGGATGCTTTGGAGTGTCTGCTCCACATCCACACCCATGATGTCATCTACTCATCCCCTCCGTCTATGATGAGGGAAACCATCAGGATTCCATGGTCCTGCATCTGCATACATATGACAGGATGTCACTATGTGTTGTCATGCAAAAACATGTCTTTTGGTTCTATATATCAAAAAACACAAAAATTAATAATTCAAAAAACTTAAAAAGAGGGTTGGGATTCGTTGCCAATGTCACCGTATGCTGATCCTAGTGGTAGAGGCATGTCGAGATCTCCCTAAAAATCTATCCCCGCATAGGGGTAGTGATCGATGGCAACTATCTACCACTGCCACCATGGAAAGAAATAAGCTGGATAGGGGTTGGACACCCTACCTCCACCCAGTATGCGCATCGCATTTGCCCAACGTCATTGGGCCATATCTTGAACCCCTTGAAGAGGAATGTCAACTCTAGGGCTGAGTCCCGAAACATGCTCGAAGAAGAACGTGATCAGTATACTACTGAAACCAAAGTTTTGTACCCTGCCCATCTTGTAATCGCTGAGCTGTTGCTTCATGTTACTCAACAGTGTAGTACTCCAATCATAAATTGTGGGTCTCGTGCACTCCACTGCATAGAACATCAAGAGCCGCGAGGCCTGGTGGAGTGAGCTTAGCCCTGCTATCTTGCCAAGTGTCAGTAGTATGGCCTTCAGGCCCAGAACCTGTATGGAGTTTGTTGGGATCTGACTCCCAACCTTATTCGTGTTTGGATAACAGTATATAGAAATATACTCATCAATGGTGAGGCCACCTCCAGGCCTGCAAGAACGTAGGTTCACCACTTCCCCCCATCGAGACAATCTTGTAGTGAAGTATATGTCCTCCACCTCTATATTGAGGGACATCCTGTCGATCTAGAAAGACTCTGAATCAGGATCCTAGTAGTCTATTAGCATCTGTAGTAGTCTTGGTTTGTCCCTTAAGCCTTTGAGACACCAAAACTTGTAGAGCCCACATGCATGAAGAGCTTGTTGAGCCATTAGATTGCCCCGTACAGCCTCTTCTGCATCCCCATGTTCTCTCTCCCTTCATTCCAAAACCATTATGCACATTTACATTGAATTTTGGTCAGTATTTGTCTTAAACAAAATTGAACACGGTTGCATACACGGCTGTTTGTAAAACAACTGCGTATGTACGCGACTTTGGGCCATTTTTCCACATATAGCTAGCCCTATACGTCGAAAAACCCCCAATTTCTATGTGGGTCGAAGCGCATATATTAGAATGGCATAGAAAATGATTTTTGACCATGGAATTTGAAAAAATTTACATGCAAATGGAAGAGCAGGGCATGGGAAGTTACCTGGAAAAAATGATGTCGAATTCCGCCGAACGAAACTCTCAAAATTTGCGTTTGAAGTTCTAAGCTCAATTGGGTAAAAATTTCAAATGATATATAATGCTTTGAATTTTTTACTATTTATATAAATTTTTCAAATTTTTGAAAACTTTTACCCCCTTTCTATAGTTTTGAACCATTTTTTACCCTTTTTGACCATTTTTTACTAATATAATGATCTAGGAGACCGTTTTGAGCATCGTTTCGACCATTGTTTTGACCCATTCGTGTCGATCTCAGGTATGATGTTTAAACTAGAATTTAGGTTAAATTTCACCTCCATTTTCATTTTGCATGACCTTATGACCGTTTCATTATAACCTTAGGTACGAACCCATTCTATCATGTCACGAAACCTTCTTGCTATTTTAGAAGTGACATGTGTTATAGCGGATTTCACCACTCTAGGTGAATCACACTTTGTATGGCCTTCCCCTGTCCTGCTGCAGAGTCTTTAGACCCCATGGACCATATTTTATCCTTTGATGTTTCCTTGATCATCCCTAAAAACTATATAAAAGATGATATACACAGCTTTTTCCCCGATAACCGTGTACATACGTGAGTTTGACCCCTATATCCACATACATCGGGATGTGTGCATAGTCCAAATCCTTTTAGAGTTTTTCTTGACATGGATCTGACTCATTTGACTCCTGGCCTTCCATATGCCTTGAGATCGCTCGGATTCGACCCTTCATTATCCCTTGTGAAGATATATAAGGAACCCCTTAGTACATTGAAGGCATATAGAGAGATTGAAAGCAACGAAACTATAGTCCATTGTTGCCAGAATTTATGCTTGATTCTACATCCCTTTGTCCCTTTGGAGCACTGTTGTGTTCTTCTCAAGCTTGCCTTTTGCTAGTGATCTTACTATCGAGAGATGGAGGATTGAAGTGGTGGAGGCCCAAGTGGGGGATTCAGTTTCTCCGGTTCGCAGACGTGCTGTCATAGGTTGTATCTATCTTGTAATCTCTGATTTATATTAATAAGAACCATCTTTCCTTGTCCAATGATGTGTATTTGGTTAAATATTGTATCCATTGGAATATGTCAAATGCTTTTACATTATTGATTATATATGCTAGAATAGATCTAACACCATGATATATAGTATGCTTGTATTGTTTACTTGTTGTTGAGGAAGTATTATATCAATTCAAGCTGAAGATTGGAAAGCTCAAAGGGGATCTACTTCAAGCGTTCAGAATAAGGTACGAGGTCTGATCCTTTAGTGTTAGACATTTTATTTCTATTGCATATTGGGAAAGATTGATTTCTGGAGTAAAAAATGTCTGTTGTGGTACCCCAAGCCATAGGAATTTCTCTCTGTAATAGAATTGGCGACCATAGTGTACGGACCATGGTGTCAGACTTGGGGGCATTGCATCCCCTTACCGTGCTCATAGATTTGGGAATGGTCATCTTCCATCCTCTACTCCATTTGTGGAGGATTTTTTCCCTTCGCTCGGTATTTACACTAGTGTTCACCCTCATTGGGGTGGTAGTGGATGCGTGAACGTTGGGTCTATATCTTACATTCTTTTCATGTCCTATCGTTCACCATACTGTTTCCTTTGGGTGCGGTTTTCATGATCATTCCTCCCTATTTCCTATAGTGTGGATTCTTTATTGACTATTTTGGGTTGTTTTGGCCTAATATGGTTGTCATGTAGGATCCAGTTTTGTATGCTCTCTCTGAGGCTTTGACCCGTTCGTGCTTGTCACAGGTATTATGTCTAAACTGGCATATAGGTTAGGATTTCACATCTGCTTGCACTTATGCATTTCCTTATGATTGTTCCATCTTAACCTTAGGTACGAACCCATTCCATGGTATCACGAAACCTTCATGATGCTGTTAGAAGTGGTACGATGTGAATGGTAGAGCTTTCCTTTACATGGGTGCCCTAGTTAGCTCCCTTTTGCATTTGGTACCCATGCTGTGAGTCCTCTCTTAGGTCTGGGGGTCCCTTTTAGTCTCGTCATGTCCTTGAGCAAGAGCTTCATACTTCTCTTGAATCTTATGCTGGCTCGTTTCCCTCCAGACTCCCCTTATGTCAAGTTGTGAATGCATCATCATGAGCTTTGCCTGCCTCATTAACCTTTATTTCGGCTCCCATGACATTGCGTTTCAGCCATATAGCCCGAGCTTGTCTCATGTTTATCCATGCAGAGCCATTTTTATATTCTTCGCAGCTTGATTCCCTTTTTACCAGGAGGGGATCTTCCCCTGAGTGTCGATATCCTACACATGTATCCTTGCATTGAGTATAGGTATGTTCCACTGCTTCGAACTAGTTCGTTTTCCCTTATGACACTCGTCTCCTCCTAGTTTGTAACTATAAATCTAGTTTATTATTTTTTCAAGCTTTTCAAATAACTGAAAAAGTCCAAAAAAAAATCAAAAAACCAAAAATCCGGACAAGGAAAGATGTTATCTTTTGGCAGCTGTCGAGTTGTGTCTCCTTCGAATAGAGAACTGTATATAATATCCATTGGTTGGGTTATATTTTGACTTAGGAGCTGTACTCGTTATCTAAGTTTATCTCCACCGACTTGTTAAGCTTCCAGTCCCTATGGAGCCTCTGTTGATGCCTCCTATGTCACAGAGATGTCCTAGTTTGTATATCGAGTCTATGCTGCCTTCATTCAGTCACCATACGCCATTATGCTCTTGCTCGAAGGAAGTTGAATCTTGTGTTGGCCATTCCTCAGTTATCTTGACTTTGCATGGCAGCCATTCCCGGTACAGTTACTGGTTCGTGCACTTTATGATCGAGTCCTTCCACATTAGACAGCTTTGCTGAGTACCTCGTGTTGGATGATGGGGGATGCCTTAATTACCTTATTCCAGCAGATTTCATCCCATCGACTTCAGATAATTTATTCTGGGATTGGAATCTAGAGTCCTTTTGAGTGCCTTGAGACTTGCAGTCATCAGTGGCAGGTTCTCTTGCCATCGACAGTTTCTTGGGAATACATCAATGTCCCCTGATCGATGGACTCTCTCAAGTGTTTGACCTCAACACATCTATTCACACTTGTTATTTTGCACTCTAGTACCTTGATTCCCATTATCATTATCGGTGGGCAATCTCGCGTCTATTAACGGTATACATCAATGGCCGGTAATCAGACGATGGACTACTATGTTCAACCTCGACACCTCTATTCGCATAGTAGGACATGTACTCATAGTGGTTTGTGTAGAAGACCTTCCAGAATGGTGGCATCTCTTATATTCTACCTCCTTTATCATGCCAGTGTTCATGATATTTCAGCTCTCGTGACTTGATTCCAGTATATGTCAGACATTTCCAGCCACTATGGAGATTTTGATCTATTGTATATCTTCAGCCATTTTGGAGATCATGGTCCTTTGTATATCTTCATCATGGAGATTCTGATCTATGTATATTGTACGTGGTGATGACCACATATGTGATATCATGTATTATGCCTATTCACGGCCATTGTACTCTTATGTATTCGGGACTGCTATATGTACTTGTAGTTGTATGCAGAGTTGTATCATTGTACTATGCTGATTGGGTGGCTGGTCTTCCATTTGGGATCCTTCATCACTCCACTTCTGGAATGGACTTATAATTTATTTCGGCCATTGTATGACCCCTCTGACCTCACACATTAGGGGGCATCTGTTATAGCGTATTTCACCACTCTAGGTGAATCACACTTTGTATGGCCTTCCCTTGTCCTGCTACAGACTCTTTAGACCCCATGGACCATATTTTATCCTTTGATGTTTCCTTGATCATCCCTAAAAACTATATAAAAGATGATATATGTGGATTTTTCCTTGATAACCGCGTACATACGCGAGTTTGACCCCTATATCCGCGTACATTGGGATGTGTGCATAGTCGAAATCTTTTTGGAGTTTTCCTTGACATGGATCCGACTCATTTGACTCCTAGCCTTCCATATGCCTTGAGATCGCTCGGATTCGACCCTTCATTATCCCTTGTGAAGCTATATAAGGAACCCCTTGGTACATTGAAGGCATATAGAGAGATTGAAAGCAACGAAACTATAGTCCATTGTTGCCAAAATTTATGCTTGAGTCTATATCCCTTTGTCTCTTTGGAGCATTGTTGTGTTCTTTCCAAGCTTGCCTTTTGCTAGTGAGCTTGCTATTGAGAGATGGAGGATTGAAGTGGTGGACGCCCAAGTGGGGGATTCAGTTTCTCCGGTTCACAGACATGCCGTCAGAGGTTGTATCTATCTTGTAATCTCTGATTTATATTAATAAGAACTATCTTTCCTTATCCAATGATGTGTATTTGATTGAATATTGTATCCATTGGAATATGTCAAATGCTTTTACATTATTGATTATATATGCTAGAATAGATCTAACACCATGATATATAGTATGCTTGTATTGTTTACTTGTTGTTGAGGAAGTATTATATCAATTCAAGCTGAAGATTGGAAAGCTCAACGGGGATCTACTTCAACAGTTCGAAATAAGGTACGAGGTCTGATCCTTTAGTGTTAGACATTTTATTTCTATTGCATATTGGGAAAGATTGATTTCTAGAGTCAAAGCTGTCTGTTGTGGTACCCCAAGCCATAGGAATTTCTCTCTGTAACAACATGATGTGAATGGTAGAGTTTGACCTTACATGGGTGCCCTAGTTATCTCCTTGTTTGCATTTGGGACCCATCTCGACACTTTGTCTTTTAGGGTGTGGGAGTCCATTGTATAATATTGCCATGACATTTCGCAATAGCCTCATACTCCTCTTGATCATTTTGCTGGCCTTTTGTTCCTAGGACTCCCTTATGTCAAGTTGTAATTGCATTATCATGAGCTTTTCCTACCTTATTGAGACTTAGTCTAGCTTCCCTAACTTTGAGTATCAGCTATATAACCCAAGCTTGTCTCATATCTAGCCTTGCAAATCCATTTTGTATATCCTTTGCAGCTTGATTCCCTATTTTTTCTGGGAGGGGACTTTTCCCCGAGTGTCGCTATCCTACACGTGTGTCCTTGCATTGAGCATAGGTATGTTCCACTGCTTGAAACTAGTTTTTTTGCACACTGACACTCGTCTCCTCCTAGTCTGTAACTATAAAGCACTTTTATTCTTTTTCAAGCTTTCCAGAATATTTGAAAAAGTCTAAAAAAAAAAAAACTAAAAAGCCGGACAAGAAAAGATGTTATCTTTGGCAGCAGTCGAGTTGGGTCTCCTTCGAATAGAGCACTGTATATCACATCCGTTGGTTGGGTAATAGTTTGAATTTAGGAGCTGTACTCATTTCTCTCAGTTTATCTCCACCGATTGGTTAAGCTTCTAGTCCCTATGGAGCCTCTGTCAATGCCTCCTGTGTCGCAAAGATGTCCCAGTTTTGTATATCAAGTTTATGCTGCCTACATTCAGTCACCATTTTCCTTTATGCTCTTGTTTGAAGGAATTTGAAACCTGATTTGGCCATTCCTCAGTTATCTTGACTTTGCATGTCGGCCATTCCTGGTACGGTTACTGGTTCGTGCACATTATGATCGATTCCTTCCACATTATATAGGTTTGTTGAGTACCTCATGTTGGATGATGGGGGATGCCTTAATTCCCTCCTTCCAGCGGATTTCATCCCATCGACTTCAGATAATTTATTCTGGGATAGGAATCTAGAGTAATTTTTTAGTGCCTTGAGACTTGCAGTCATCAATGGTAGGTTCTCTTGCCATTGACAATTTTTTTGGAATGCATCAATGTCCCCTGATTGATGGACTCTCTCAAGTGTTCAACCTCAACACATTTATTCACACTTGTTAGTTTTCACTCTAGTACCTTGATTCCCATTTTCATTGTCAGTGGGTGATCTCACGTCTGTTAACGGTATACATTAATGATCGGAATCAGACGATGGACTATTATGTTTGACCTCGACACCTATATTCACATAGTATGACATGTACTCGTAGCGGTTTGTATAGAAGACCTTCCAGACTGGCGGCATCTCATATATGCTACCTCCTTGATCGTGATAGTTTTCATGAGATTTTAGCTCTCGTTACTTGAGTCCAGTATATGTCAGATATTTCCATCCATTATGGAGATCTTGATCCATTAGATACCTTCAACATTCATGGAGATCATGATCCTGTGTATATCTTCATCATGGAGATTCTTATCTATCTATATTGTATGTGGAGATGACCACACATGTCATATTTTGTATTATGCCTATTCATGGCCATTGTACTCTTATGTATCCGGGACTGCTACATCTACTTGCAGTTATGTGCAAATTTTTGAACATTGTATTGTATTAATTGGATGGCTGGTTCTTCCACTAGGTTCTTCATCACTCCACTTCTGGGATGGACTTATAATGTATTTCAGCCATCGTATGACCCCTTTGACCTCACACATTAGGGGGCATCTGTTACAGCTAATTTTACCACACACGGTGGATCACACCTTTACGACCTTCCCTATCCCTGTGCAGACTCTTTGGACCCCATGGACCATTTTTGTACCTTTGATGTTTCCAAGATCATCCCTAGAAACATGCAATAATTGCCATACTTGAATTTTAATCCCTTTCTCGCGTATATACGCAGATTTGACCCTTAAACCCGCGTATATCAGGATGTGTGTAAAAGGCCAAATGATTTTGGAGTTTTGCTTGATGTGGATCCAAGTCACTTATCTCTTGGCCTTCCATATGCCTTGAGATTGCTCGGATTCGACCTTCCATTACCCCACTGAAGAGCTATATAAGGAACCCTTTGGATACATTGAAAGGTGGAGCAATTGAAGAGCAAGAAAACTATAGTCCATTGTTGATGGAGCTTATACTTGAGTCTGCATCCCTTTGTCCCTTGGATCACTTTGTGTTCTTCCCAAGCTTTCCTCTTGCTTGTGATCTTGCTATTGAGAGATGGAGGATTGAAGTGGTGGAGGCCCAAGTGGGGGACTCAGTTTCTCTGATTCACAGACGTGCCGACAGAGGTTGTCACTATTGTAATCTATGTTTTATATCAATTGAAATATCTTTTCCTATCCAATAATGTGTATTTAAATGAGTATTTGATCCATGGATGCTTTTAAATGATTATATGTTATTGATTATAGATGCTAGAGTAGGTCTAACACAATTATATATATCATGCTTGTCTTGTTTGTTGAGTGTTGAGATATCAATTTATCAATACAAGATGGAGTGGAAAAGCTCAACGAGGATCTACATCAACCGTCTAGAATAATCAGGTCCAATTTTGAAAGAAAAGGCAAGATGAGCTTCTCATATTTATTATCAATACCACACTGCTTGAGTTGTAGAATAAGGGAATTAAACTTAGGCAAGTACTCTTGTAGGGTCTCAAATTGCTTGGGCTCAATGAATTTAATTCATTCTCTAGTTGATGGCCCCTCAAATCATATGTATTTCCAAACAAAGCTTGAATTTTGACCCAAACTTCATTAGGCATTGTAAGACCATCCAGATGGAAAAGAAGATCCATGGAAGTGTTGAGACACAAGAGACCATATGCTTCATCTCTTCTATTATGCCACTTGTCCTTCTCTACTGCTGTAGTAGGATCATTACTAGTAGCCATAGACACTATGTAGAGGAATTTGATCCTCGATAGAATCTCCATTTGTGCCTTCTAGTTAGAGTAGCTCAAAGGAGTCAAGATGATTGATTGAGACACCTCCATGGCTTCACTAATTGCACCCATGTGGGACTAGAGTGCACCCCTATGAGTTTGAATTCAATCTTGCAAAATATACTAAAAAATTAAAAGGATAATATTTCTGCTAAAGGTGCTCTGATACCATATGAAAATCAATTCATAGGCTAATCTTGAAAAGAAAACATTATCCTCAAAAAAATTGTTAAGCAAAAACTATCATAGATCACTCAAAAATAGACACTAAATTGATGCACATAATAAACATCTATTGAATAATAGTACATCAACCAAAAATTAGGTTGTGTAATGGTTGTCCAAATATATAATTACATGTCAAAGATTTGAAATCCAAAGAAGGAATTTGAAATCCTCATAAAAATATGCTTGCTGAATATGCAAAAAAAACACCAACGTGGCTAAATCACTTTCCAAATAACTCAAGAGACTCATGACTCGGCTAAAGAAATTATGATAGGTGGTCAGTTATGGAAAAGAAATTAGATAATGTAATTTGGAGAGAAAAACATGGAGGATGAGTTGGCCAAAACAAAGACAGTTTCCAAGTCAACTAGATTTATTTGTATCCACTAAAAAGAAGAAAAATAAGGACAAAACATTCTAAAATAGAAAAGTTCTCTTACTATTCTTGAACATCCTTAAAAACAGAAAAATCCTGCTCGATAATATATCAAAGTGTTCTCCTATAGATATTGATGGCAGGTGTGGGCCAAAAGTGGCGAAGGTGGCCAACTACCTAGTTGACACCTATGAAATTAAGTAAATATTACCAATTATCATATCCTAAATATGGAGTGGGTTTTTAATATTCTAACACCAATTCCACAACTATTACAATTGATATATGTATTTGTTCAAACTCAACTACAAACAATTTGCACTTGGATTGAGAGAAGCGCAAGTGTAAGGAAGGGGATGAATTCTAGGGATAATGTCAACTAGTTAGCATTTATTTGGTCATTAACATTAAGCAAAATGTTCATTATGTTGGTGTTTTATATTACTTTTTTATCACAATTCTATCATGTTCTCATATAGGTTGTTTCAATCATGGAAATAGGTAATTATGTTTATCAAACAAGAAGGACATGAAGGTGAGGCACTATATGTGCACACCTACAACATGCTTCATCAAATGCAGAGAAACGAAATAATATGTTGGCCAGAATAAAGATGCAAATGGTGAATACCAATGCATGCCAGAGCTCGATTGTGTTGCTCCACCTACACCTACAATGAAAGTAACTGGTTCAAGCAAGAAGATCACTGCTATAAGAATTTGGACAAAAGAGGAAATGGTGAAGGAAATTGATTATGTCAGATACAATAGGAATTTTGTGAGAGAAGCTATAAAAAATAATGGGATTGTACTAGCCTCAATGCATTATTGTGTAAATGTTGCCATTCATACCAAGATGAAAAGGCCTCTCATAGTGTTAACTGAATAAGAGGAGGAGGAAGTTGTTAGTTCGTTTAAGGAGATGGTTTATATGTTCCACGTGTTGTAGTTGATATCGATGAAGTCAAATGTTACACAATTATATAAATCAAGGTTAAATACATTAAGAGATGGATTTCCTGGGAATTCATGGTGAGCAGGGTTTAAGAAAATACATCTAGAACTTGTTTTACCAACATCGTAAGGCCTAGATAGAAACAGAGCTTTGAATACGCACCCTATAATTGTCCCTAGATTCTATGACATTCTATCCAATCCCTTTAAAAAAAATTCATATAATCTAGACCATATATGAAATTGGGTTACAAGTTGGAAGGAATTGTGTGATGTGGATGATCATGAGGAGGGGTAGTAGGAATGTGCCCAAATTTATTCTTAAGTGTAGGGAGTGGATAACCATTTTGTGTTGTGTAAATTCAGTTAGTGCATCAATCCTCGGGTTCTATTTATTCAAGGGAAATACTTCGTTGAAAAGTTATATTAAGAACTATGAGGTGGGAGAATGCATTGCTACACATCCAAATGCATGAATGACCAAAGAACTATTTATGAATTGGTTGTGGCACTTTATTGCATCTATACTAGGTGGTGTATCACATGAAAATAGACACTTTTTGATATTCAATGGCCATTGAATCCATGTAGACCTATAAACAGTTGAAATGACAAAAATTATGGGCATTTATTTGCTAACCTTGCTTTCACATACCACTCATAGGTTGCAACCCCTTGATTTGCCATTTAAATATTTTTTCGGTCCAAGAGAGAAAAATGGATGGAAAATATTAAGAACCCTATGATAGAGGTAAAAAGAATTGAATTAGTTGAACTTACCAATAATGCATTGGGAATGACTCTCTCTCCCTCAAATATCAAGGCTAGGTTTAGGCATACTGGAATATGGAAACAAGACTATGGTGCTCTTCTCCATGGTGTGGCTTACAACTAAGCCTTTGAGGTAAATTTAGATGATGAAGATGCTACAACAAAATATGGAGGTGAAACAGACACCATGTTATATGTCTCTCAAGGACAGTTCCAACCATTGGGTGACAATGATGAACATGTCAGTGCTACTCAATATGACAATGAAGTTGTTGAAGATGTCATGGAAGTTCTTAAACATGTACATGTTATGAAAATGAATATCATAATGATATTGTTGAAATGAATGTGGTCAGAGCTTTCCAAGTATTGCAAAGAAATGAAGAGAATTTGACGTTACCAAGCTAGGTGGAGTATCTTTAATTGTTAGTGGAAGTCATGATGAATATGAATAATATATTGTGACTAACACCAACAAGGAAAGCATGAACATGCCTTCATAACCAAAATTAGTGAACAATGAAGTTGTCCATTCCTATGTGGACTCTAAGGGTTTAGAAGAAGGTGATGTATGCAGTGAATAACTATTTGATAAAGACAATGCAGATGTAACACAACTCCTAGTTGATACTCATACCCCACATAGTGTTACAACACTCAAGTCATTCCTAAGGTTTCCAATGGAGATATTGGTAGAAAATGAAATGAGAGGATAAATAGATGTTCTTCACATGAGAAGGAGTTCAAAATGACTCACTTTAGAAGAATACATAAAAATATTAGCTAAGGAAAAAAATAGGAGATCCAATCACTGAGAGAAAAGAAGAAGGATCTTGCAAATGAGAGGAAGGGTGCAAGGATTGTTCAGGCAAAATACTGAAATATTTCAAGGATTCAAAAAGAGAAAGAGAAGAAATAAACTAACACCATAAACAACTAGTGGGGAATGAAAAATAACAAAAAAAAAACAAAACATGAGAGGATCATGTAGGATGGTGGAGTAGACAATGCTTAACTCAGACAATTTGATTACAGATAATACACGTTTATTCCAAGACCCTATAAACATAAATCTCCCCTAATATCTCTCGGCCTCTCTTGCACCCCACTTTTTTCATGGAAGTGGGAGGCCCTATCCAACATATGATTTTCCAACTCCTTCAGTTAATACTAGGATGATTGGCTCAAGTCATAACTATGCATTTTCATTTCCTCCAGGGTTGTAAGGAGCAAACTATCCTCATGAAAAATCCAAGCTTCTCAGCCCATTTGGCTCATGGAAGTGCAAGAAGCTTAACCCATTGGGATTATGCAAATGTAGGCACTTCAACCTACTTGGTCGATGCGAATGCGTACAATATTAGGAAATGAAAAGAATTGTCATAGAGAAGAGTGAATTTGTTTTTTCCTTATGCCTAACCACATCCAATGTGGATTTTGTTAACTAAAAGATGTTTTGTTTACTTGGGAATGCTTTGTTGTAACCAGAATTAGGCCATGAGGTATTTGGTACCTATATATCCCACATTCTAGTCTTATCTAAAACTCAAGGATTTCTTTTTCGATACTACTAATATAAATGAAAGTTTTTTTACCCGTAACTGGTTATAAAATAGGAAGTGCAAGACACGATACACATTAATTATGCTAATGAAACCATCTAGTCAGGCTGCACAATGTCAATCCTGATTTGTTTTCAAACTTATAATCATAGTATGTTTGTTGTTTCTTTAAGAGGAAATTATCTAAGTGAATTTGTCTTCAAGTCTAATTTCAAGTTTTCTAATGAATTATCTAGTCATTTATTGAGGCCAACATATTTCTAGGTTATATATAAGAGGAACCACAAAGGAAGATGACAAGCACAATTACAACTACAATACTAGCTCCAACTACAAATACAACTACTACTACAACTACATTTAAAACTCAAATTGCAACTAAAATTTCATTGGTGCTAAGAATTTTTTAACAATTTAGCATGATTATGTAATGTCCTCAATCAAATAATTTTCAGATAAACAATTAAGTTGGCCTATCCAATTCCTAAGAGTTATGTGGGAAAACCAAAATATTGATATTTAACCCCAAGGCCTATAGTTTCTCGTGGAAATTCAAAATTCTAAATGGATGGTGGAAAATAGGTCAATAAATTATGGAAAAATCATTTATTGCTCCAAAATGAAGTGGCATGGGGTTCTAGTTTGAGTTAGGGGTACATAAGTTGATATGTGGGGTCCACATGAGGGAATATTCCTTATTTACACATATCACCATCCTCAAATTTAAACTTGGAGGGATAAGTGACTCCCAGGGGGAAGGTGAAGAGTCACAGGGCCATTTTTAGTAAATGACAGATTTTATGACAACCCTATGACACCTTGTGACACTTATCACATATTCTCTTACAACTATTCTGAAATCTGTGACATGTAAGATATAAAAAATACACCCAAAGATGGAGAATGAGTTATGTGGGGCCCAAGGAAGCTTTATGAAGTATTCAAGTAAAAAATCATGAAGGATACCAAGCAAATTCAAGAAAAGTGTCAATTGGTTTAATGTAACATCCAAGAATAACATTAATTGGAGTTAATGAACCAAGATGAGTGCAATTTGATTTTCTTGGAAAAAAATGAGGCATATGAGGTTATTAAAATAAGATAAAGTAAAATTGGGTAAGATTTTGGTCATTTTTCATTTTCATCTTGTTGGCAAGGGGTTGGGGTAAGTTGCGTAGCATCACAGATGTTGCGCAAGCCCAAAAGGCACCGCAAAAAATGAAGATAGCGCGATAGGTGGAAGATAGAATACTTTTGATTACTTTGTGTCACTTTTTGTACTTGTTGACCATTTGTTGTGGATATTGGCCATTAGTCAGTTAAATCAGTTAGGATTTAGTTAGAAGTGGGCCATGAATGTAAAGGCATGAACCTATATATAGATATAGGTATAGGGAGAGAGATATACAGAGATATATAGAGAGAGAGGGAGAGAACAAGTTGTTATCTGTCTCAGATGATTTGTTATCTGTTTTGATATGTGGTTGCACATAAGTAATATGATAAGACAAATGTTGGTCTGAATCGCTGTTATCTTTTTTTTTCTTGTCTTTCTGTTCCTGCAAAATTGATGATACATGCTAAGTGACTCAGAAATATGGATCTATGATGCGATGTTTATTGTTTATGAATGTTTTTCTCTTTTAGATCTATTCCATACTAGTAGATCGATTACAGTTAGGAATGAATGATGCGTAATGATGGATGGTTCTGATAAATAAGTTGATTTGTTTTGGTTGTTGAGCTGATAAACCGTCGATGCCCTAGCTCTCTTCTATACTGTGGATACTTGGTTTCGTCATCCCTCCCTTGAACATATTGGGTGAGACCTCATCTACTCTACGGGTGTTGTTGGACAAGTTAAAACTTGTCTAGGCCAATGCTCAAGGAGATTGCGGCGAGTCGAGTGTCGACAGAGTGGGACTCCTGTTGACCAAGTTTTGTTGGTTGAAGGTTGAGACAACAAATGGTTCCATTGTCAGGAGAAGAGTAGTTGAGTGGAAGAGAGTGGCTGTGCATGAGAAAGTGGTTGTGCACAAGGAAATGGTTGTGCCAGAGGAAGCGACTGCACAAAAAGGAGTTGTTCAACAAGAGGAATAATCAGTAGCACTGCTTAGATGACGGATCCCACCAACCGAAAGATGGTGACTGGACATCACATAAGTACTCAATGATGACCGTTAAGACATGTGAGCGATGACACTTTTTGATGTAACGTCTAATTATAGAAGATCCAAGCGGGATGTTTGTAGAATCAACGGTGTAATTGGTTCATTAATGTAGGATTTAGTCCTAATGATGAACCTGAGATGACATTGATGATATCCGAAGTGAGGCTGGTGTTATTAGCAGATGGTCAGTTGCTGAGAGGACACCATGGGGTGAAGTTACGTTGTCCGAAGTTGTAGAGGTATGAAGCTCTGTTGCATAAGGAAGTGGGAAACAGAGCTAATATGTAGTGCACACTGGAAATAGGGAATATTTTGAGTGAGAATGCTTCATTAGTGGAAATTGAAGAAGAATTTGCAAGTATGCGGGCTAGCTCATCCAAGATGGAAGTTCCTAGAAACATCGTCCTTGTTTATATTTCTCCCATTTGGTCTAAGGCGCAGACCATGAAACTCACAAGAAATCCAAAAGGGGCCAGAGTTCCTGCCCCACTTGACTAAGTTTGTAGGAATAGGGAATGAGATTGACTTCAGGAAGCCCGAGATGAGCCTAAACGAAAGGAATGACAAGTTTGTGGAAGTTAGAATGGCTTCCAAGGTGGCACAAAGGCTCAAAATTCATAGCTGTAGACAGTTTCCATGTAGTAGGGATCCACCCACATAGTGACAGTGAGCCCGAGGAAGTCCAACGACCAGTATTTGTGGTCAGAGACGTAAAATGTTTCTACGAGATACACGATTGTAGTGGTGTGTCAAGTTTAGCATGTTGATGTATTTGTAACTTTGGAATGTATTCACTTGTACATATTGTATTTCATTGATCCCTGATGCTCCTATCGGGAGAATCACTTGTATTTCCTTGTACCCCGATGTTCCTATCGAGAGAATTACTAAAAGTCAGGAGGTAGTCCCCTTCGTTGTAAGTCGGATCATTAGTACCCTAGTTGTGGTTACTTGAGCCTACATAACTGAATTATGATTACTCAATCCTACATAATAGAGTCAAATATTAAGTGAACAAAAGAATATAAATAGAGAGTGAGCCTCTCTATTTATTACACACACACTCACTCAACTGGGGCGCATGAGTGAGAGAGGAAGTGCCCACACAAGTGAGAGAGAGAATGGTTATTGGAGATCATCTTTTATGTCTTTGGGTTTTACTACTTCTATTGGTTCTCATTCTATCTCTGAGGAAGTTGTGGGGTTTTTTCCTTTATGCTTTCCCTGAGGATAAATATTTGTGTCTACTCTCTCTTTTGATTGATTGCTGTGCATGTTATTCTCTCAGATAAGATCCTAAGATCATATTGTTTAAATGATAAAAATCTAACATGGAATTAGAGGTAACCTGAGAAGAAGAAACTATGCAGCTGTAGAAGTTAGGTATTCTTACTATTTGGGTCTCTCTCCACAATCCATCAGGAAAAGGATGCTAGGCTAACTCTCCATTGAAGGGTGCATCTTTCTGTCAAAGCAGAATTTGATTCTAGGCATTTTCTGTTTCTGCTATGGGAAATTAGGGATTTTTACAGAAGAGGAATTTTTGAGTGAGCCTAGCATAGGATTTATCTCCTCATCAAAATAAAATTTTAGAGACCAAGGTCGAGATATTTGGTTGGGTAAAACTTTGTGACAGTCAAACCCTAATTTGACCCCAGGCTTGAAAAACCCTAAAATACTAAAACTAGTAGTTTTGGTACATTCACTGTATTTTGAGATTGAAGAAGGATCAGGAGTTGAAATTTTCACAGACTGAATATAAAATATTGATGAACCCTGTGTCAACATTTTAGCCTCAGATTCACTATATTCTAGGAGATATTATTCCTCTAACTTAGGGCTATAGCCTCTTCCATGATTCATCCCTAAACAGGACACCTAGGGAGAATAGCTATATCTCGGGCTATGAATATACAAATGAAATTTCTCAAGATGTTATAGATAGGGCACAAAATTTAATTTCTATGCTAAAATTTTCAGACCCCAAAGGTGAAACGATGAAACGTGGAAGTCCATACAAGTTCGTTATGCTGAACAATCATGAAATAAGTCACCTTGCGAAACCTCTCATAAGTCCCCATTGGAGAAACCAATTCTGCTAAAACTTGTGGTGTTGGAAAGAGGACAAGCAAGGATACGTCATTGAGAGTTTTCAAACATAGAGAATCAGTAATTTTAGAGATACCTCTAAAACAATATTAGGAATTTATGTAGAGGAAATTGGAAAACTAGGGCTTCCTCTTCCAGGAGCTTCCCTCCACTGTTTTTAGAAAAGGAGTATATTGGATAGCTTGCCTTGAGGAGGTGCATATTTTTATCCAATAAATCAGAAAGATTTCAAGTTTTTAAATTAGGGTTTCTCTGACAAACCCTAGATCAACTAGCTCCAGAACCAGGACGAACACCTCAAATCAGTAAGATATAATCTTTTGCTATTTACATTTGAGGTTCTCATTTCAAAATGAATAATCACACTAGCTTGATGAAAAGCATTGTGAAACTAACAAATTTCAAGTACAGAAGTATTAGATCTCACTAGTTCTTGAAGAAAATGAATTGGACACCTACATAAGTGGAGAGGTTCCAGTTCTAGAGGGAGATGAGGCTAAAGCCTTCCACAAGAAGAACTTGGTTAAGGCCAAGAGGATCAACTTATAACACAAGTTTATTCCTTAAAGAGACCTAAAGGGATGTTTGATTCCTTGACCAAGCTATTTGAAGGGAAGAACATAAATCAGAAGATGAATTTGAGAAACTAGTTAAAGAATGTGAAGATCCAGAATGCAAAGACCATACAATCATACTTTACAAGGGTATTTCAAATCAAAGAACAACTTGAAGTAGTAGAAGAAGAAGTGGAGAATGAAGAAGTTGTGGTAACCACCTTGAATGGCCTCCCAGGATCATGGGATTTATTCATTCAAGGAATTTGTGCCAGAAGGGAGTGATTACTTTCAGTAGAATCTGGAAGAGCACACACAAGATGAAGCTCGACCCATAATAAGAGAAGAGAAGATGGGAGAAACTGAAGATCAAGCAGTCATGATTTAAAGAACATAGCTCAAGTGATGAGGAAGATGAAGAACTCAATTCTTGAATAACCTCTTATCCATTTTAAGCATTTGGATAAGAAATTATGTTGTTATGAATGAAGAAGATGATGAAGCTGAAAGAAGGATTCTACCCATGAAACCAATAAAGATAAGTATTCAATTGTCATTTCATGATATTGTTTTGTTATGCATTTGTTTATATTAAGTTGTTGTATTATGCATGATAGAATGTCTACATTAATGATAGTATACTACTAATATGCATGTGATGGGTAAGTATCTCATGGTTCTATACAACTCTCAATTTCTACTTATATAGAATGAATCCTCTTTGCTGACATATTGGATTAGTGCACAAAATCAATGATGTCATGGTTCAGATGGAAGACATCTAGAAAGTTTCCGTGAGATATGGATGAATGTTGTATTGGATAAAATAGTTGCATGATTATATCTGTATACATAAGAATTTTCCATTATGAATATGCCTTATGAAATGTTTCTAACCATACAACTAATGCATTTGACTTGTAGGAAAGATTGGGTACAATCACCTACAAGAAAAGAAGGATGAGCTTGTTCCGAAGAACAAGTGACAACAATTCAAGAAATAATCCAAGATGAAGGATAATATGATGATACTTTCAAAAGAAAGAAAGAGGCCTTAGATACACTCTAGTTATGTGACACTATTGAGTGACATCATTGATGCAGAGCCTTCCAACTATGAAGAAGTAGCCAAGAAGAAAGGGAAGGAGAGTACCGGTTCAAGAAGAATGATGTATAGGATTGAATATCAAGATTTGAAGGGAATTCCATAATTTCTTCCATATGGATCTACAAGATCCAACATGCAATAGATATAAACATCGTGGGATACAAGGCAAGATTTGTAGAATGAGGCTTCTCACATAAAGAAGGCATAGACTACAAAGAGACATTTGGTGCTACTGGGAGTTGAGACACATGGAAGGAAGACTCATGTGTGAAAATAAAAGAAGGCCTTGTATGAGATCAGAAGCCACCCATGGGATAAAACAAACATGAGGAGCTTTAATATCACCTAGAGTGATGAATATCTTAACCTTTGCTACAAGGTTGAATATGAAAGCCTATAAAGGATGACAAAACCACAAATGGGTGCGAAAAGAACTTTTGAAAAGGTTCAAGATAGAGGATCTTGGTATCTAGTGACCCTAGATGGATACATAGAATATTAGTAGCAGAGGAAGCTACTTGTCACTCCGATATAGAATGTTTCAGTGCATAGAGTACAAAATAAAAAGGGAGAATGATGCTCCGCTTCAGAGGGAGTGACTGCAGAATATCTTGAGGTTTGACATGGTACGACAGGTTGGAAAGATTACTGATGAATCTAGGATTTACTGAGAGTAAAGAGAATTCCAACCTTTACTTCAAGGTTGAAGGTGGAATACCAGTTATGGTCCTATTATATGTTGATGAATTGTTCCTGACAAGAAAAGAGGAACTCATTAAAATTTGCAAGAAGAGGAAGCTTTCTAGGCATGTAGGTATGGAAGAATGCAGCTGAAATCTCCTTCGGTCGATAGAAGTATGCAGTAGAGATCTTGAATAGGTTCATGATGATGGAGTACAAGGCCATGACCACACCTATGGCATCAAACTTAAAGCTATTGAGTGATGCTTCATCAGAGTCGGTTGATACTACGATGTATCGTCAGATGATTTGTTACTTGATGTACCTGACGAATATGAGAGAAGATATTCGCTTTAATGTAAACACATTGATACATGTTGACCTGATGGTTGTAAAGCATGAAGTGAGGTAGTTGAAGGGTACAGTTGAGTATGGGATCAAGTATGATATGAATAAGAAGATTAACCTAGAGGGTTATATGGATTCGTATTGGGCAGACAGTTCCATTGAAAGGAAGAGCACTTCGGGGTGCTGCTTCAGTATGAGATCAGGTATGATCTCTTGGTTTAGAAAGAAGGAGTCCTACATGGCATTGAGAATAGCCGAAAAAGGAGTAGTGAAGCTCCAGTATGTGATCCAGATTGATATCTCTTGAAAGAGGGAGTTCTAGCATAGCCGGTGAGATAGGTTGTATGAGCATAAAATCCTGGTGAAGCTCATAGGTGGCTCAGACATAAATGATCATGTAGGTTGTCCTCAAATTTAATTAGTCTTGGGGAATGTCATAGGCTATCCTTGGATGTAATCATCCCTGATGTGATTCTATGCTAGAAATGGCCAGAGTGAAGTTTGAATAATTCCAGGTGAAGCTTGGTGTTCTCTAGATAGAGGTTCCTTCCAAGGGGAAGTGATGAGTCTATGTGCCCTTCTGGCATGGTGGTAGGCAAGGTATCCCATGGTAATATGTAAGTGTTGTGCCCTTCTGACATGGTGGTAGGATTGGTTCCTCCCATGGTCAGATGTAACTATTGTGCCCTTCTGACATGGTGGTAGGATTGTTGTTCAGGATTAAGCACCCTTGTAACCTATGGTCTGGGGTTACCAACTTACTACTAACCTTGTAGACAATCAGCTTTACTAGAGAATGGAAAGGGAATAGGAAGAAAGTCTTGACTTACCCGATTACAGACGGTTGGTCCAAGCTTGATCTTCTCCCGCTCCTCTTCTCTCCAAAGCTTCTAGGGATGTACCTCTTTCCCCTGTAAAGAGAAAATTCTCTAGGTAATATCTCATGCATGTATATATAAGAGGTTAGATAAACAATATATCAAACATATAATCAAATACATTCATTAACCACAATACATGAAATAGACTCAACACAATGTTGGAAGAAGAATTCTTTTTATTAACAATCAGTGAATGAGATAAGACACAACCCAACTTCTAAGACAAGGACTCCTCTGCAACCAAAGGACTCTAAGTTCTGCTACTCCAAGACTTCTGAAGATATACCACCAGCATAAATTTGCTCTCCAATCTTGAATGATTATTACCCACCCCAAGGCCTCTATTTATACTTTGGGAAATGGAGTAGTTTCGAAGGATGGGGTGGTTGAAATAGTTGGGATAGTTAAATATTAGGGCCCAACTAATCTCAAATAATCGTGTTTTATATTTTTTAAATCCAAACTAAGATGTACGCGACTATTGATATAGGAAACCCGGGTATGATACGCGAGTTGCTCGAAGGAAACCCACGCACACTGGTGTACGCAGTTTGGAATGCACATAGTCATGTACAGTATGCGAGTTGGAATGAAGATAGTTGCGTATGCAACTCAACACTTAGAAAAATATATAGAAAGCTGGTTTAAGAGGTAAATGCATCTCAAGTCATGGCCATCTATAGTTCTTTGGAAAACTTCAATCCTATTTTGTCCTTTTGTGTACCAACATAAAGAATGTCAGCACTGGGATGGAGAAGTTCCATTTGGTTTGATAACAGATTCCCCCTAATGTGTGAGGTCAAAGGGAAGCGATGGATGAAATACATTATAATCATTATCTTGGAGAACACAGAGGTCCAATGGAGCAGAGAAAGTACCCGAAACAAATACATAGTAATGTCATATACAAATTCATATCAAATGATGCCATGTTCAATATACTGGAACACTAGCTCATGTACAATATTTGAGTACACCATATGATACGGGTTCAATACCATGTATATTACAAAGGTGGATCGAAGCCACAATATACAATAATGTTGAGTCTTCAAAGATCTGGAAATTGTGTAAGTGAACACAACATAATCTTGTGCAACTTAGGCCATAGATATGAACCTAAGGTCTTCATCAAAAATCCAAAAGGACCATTACAACTGAGGCCATGTGAATAGATGTGTTGAAGTCGAACATGGATAGGATTCAACAGATTGTCAACCAACAGGTGATAATTGACAATTGAAGCAAAGTAATTGACCAATAATGAAAGTGAATCCTAAGGTACTATCGTCAAAAAAATCTAAGTCTTTGTTGTCAAGAAGTGATGATGAGAAACCATACCGTGATGAGGAAGGAAATATATCCTCCAATGGATCACAAGAGTGACTAGGAACTGGATAAATGAAGGGATACACAAGTAATAACATATAGGACAATGATGGAATCATGAGATAAATCAGATGCAGGGATAAATCCTTGAACAGTGAGCATGACACAGAGATGACCCAAGGCAACTTTAACTTTGCAGATAATACAACTAGACTTATCGGTCATGTAGAAGATATGATCATATTCCCTAGGTATAACGGACAAGAGGAGGAGTAAGAAACTTGAAGTGATATCTGAACTGAAAGTGAAAACTGAAACATGAGTATCGAAAAGTACAAAGAGTGCTATGTTCAAGGAAGACATGCTGCCACCGACTGAGAATCAAAAGAAAACTTCTTCCTTATCTTTCCTGTTAAATTTTAATGAGTCCTAGAAAGTCAGCTCAAGTCTCTCTTCATTTTTGTCAAGCTTGAAGAGAAGAGGGAATAATGCTTGATAGTGTCACAGATTCGTCGATTTTATGAGCTCGAACTAGTAAATGCTCACTTGGTATTTTCATATTTAGAGAGTCTGAAAAATCCGAAGAAGACTCCAGGGGTGTCCTTTTTCATCCAATTTAGTCTCCTCAGGCCGGAAAGTATAAAACATACCACAGAAGAACTCTCTTAACTTCCGTAGAAGAAAAGGTGAACCTTTTTTGTACTTAGTTAGGGAGGTCCGACAAAGGTTAAATTACCAACTAACCAACACTCCTTTGAGAGCAACATATAGCTTGAGTTTTATGAGTGTGAAGGAAAGCAATATCACTCGGAAATATCCATTTGAGTACGAGAAATGGGGCTTACAATAGTAAACTCGATTTTTTGTTCTTGTTGTTTAACGAGCATGACAAAGACATAAAGTACACTCAAAATATTTTTCATGTTTAGGTCCAGATCATGAAAAAGAGAAAATTGAGCTCATACTGGGTGTTCCTTTTTCGTAAATTTTGTCCCTCAGGTCCGGAAAAGTGATAAACCTATACCTGAGAATACTCTTCTCAATTCCACAGAAAAGAGAGTGATCCTTTCTCGTATTATTCCACATGGTCCGAGAAAGAGATAACCTACCACCAATGTGGATGTCCATTCACATATTCTTAATGAGCTTGAACGGACAAGTTTACTTAGCAGTTAAGTCTATTTTGAGGAGTTAGACCTGGGCCTAAAGAAACTCCATAAGGGTGGGGAGTCTTATAAAAGGATAGCTTGTAAAAATAGACCAAAACGAGGCTCAATTTGGCGTGAAAAATAGCTAAGGAGACTCCCCTGAACCTATGAAAAATGCAGCATAAGTATCAAAAGACAATAAGTGGGTTCTAATCAAGGATACTCATGTGAGGAAATCCCTATCCACGGAAGAACAACGACATAGACAAGGTACTAATGGTTAAAATACCATAGTCCATGGTCAAAGTGGTAATTATAGGGATAAGGTGGATTAGGTGTGAATGCAAAAATGCATGTGAATGACCAAAATCCTATGCTATATGAGTGAAAAACAACTTCAAACAAACTTAGACCTGTTACATTGAAGAAAAAGACATGGTATTAGTTTGATTTTTATAAAAAATATGAACTATAGGTTAAAAACCCACTTTTGAAATAATATTTCTATAAATAGTTCAAAATAGAAATAAAAAAATCACCATTTGAATTTTTACCCAAAATAGACAAGTTTTACCTCTTCCTTTAATTGCTTGTTGTGGACATCTCAATGGACAATTCTCAAAACCACAAGTGCCAGGTAAAACTTCACTCCATGCTCTTTCATTTGATCCAAGAAAATTTCAATTTTTGGCTAAAATTTAATGTTTTCCACCGTCCTCAAAGCAACCACGTTATGTATGTAGGTATGGTATATCAACAGTCATGTACACGCATTTTGTGGGTGTGTTTCCCAAAAGCAAGCCACGTACAATATGTGACTTGTCCAAAGGACAGTTGCGTACACTGTGCGAGGTAGGAAAAACCTATGTAGGGGAAAAAAACAAAGTTTTTCTATGAATTTAATGTTTGATAAATGGCTTGTTACCAGATTGAAATATGGTGCTTGAGTGGAGGGAGAGGGAGCATGAAGACGTGGACCAAGAAGCTCTACAGAATGCTCCCACGGTGAATGCTTTGCGGCAAAGTGGGTTGCTAAAATTCTTCTATACCTCACCTATGCAATCCAATGTCCGCCTATTAGAGTTTATGATAAACTATTGGGATCATGATCTTGGTATGTTTGACCTACAAGGTGAATTTCTAGAGATTACCTTGGAAGATATGTACTTCATCTTCGGTTTGTCACGAGGAGGATCTCCGGTTAACTTGGAAGGTACCAGTAGAGGTCATGACCTTCTAAGTGTGCATAACTACATTGATGGATACTGTGTGCCTGGTACTCAAAAGAGAGGTAGTTTCATCCCTATTTTTCATATTCACAGCTTTCCATTATAGGTGTTGGCAAGTACTATAGTGAGGGTTGTAGGGTCATCATCACTTCACCTTGAAACTCAAAACCAAATGAGACTTGCAGTGGACTATCTATAGGGAGCCCTATATGACTGATGTTCGGGAGTAATCCTGATAATGAGGAAGCAACTCTCTGATTGTAAAAGAGGTCGATGGAAAAAATTCGATTATTCTAGCATATTCCTGGCCTTTTTCTTTGAGAGGGTTCCTGGTTTGAGTCCTGTAGTACCACTACCATTTCGTTCTCCCCGTGAGCCTAGACTAAGTAGGTGGGGGAAAATATTCCTTCGCCAGGGAGGCAGTGGATCGGTTCAGAGTGTATACAATGGTGACTTCTACTTATGGTGGGTGAAACAACTACCAGCACTGAACAATTTCCATATGCTGGGGTAGATTTTTGAGGTGACACTGACCTTGTCCTCCCTCCTAGAGGAGCATGGGGAGCGTCAGGTATTTTTTTGTTTTCAAGCTTTTAAATTTTTATGAATTTTAGTCATAAAGATACATACATGTGTATAAGAGTTTTAAATCCTTTAAAATGTTAAAATGCAGACATTGGACAAGTCTTCCATGCTGGGTATCCACGTATGTATGTGCATCCTGTGGCAGGAGAAGACCATGGTTTTATTAGTGTTCTTGAGGGAAAGCTAGCCAGGATTACCCAAAGAGTACCTACTTTATTTATTAAGCATATCCCCACCATTATGTAAGATTTAGTGGTTGGTATACCACCTATCTGGATACGCCTTATGAGGTGGGTAGCTAGAGAAGTACTTGTGTACATCGACGCCATTGAGGCTGCTGCAGCTGACAAAGCTCAAGAAGTCTGAGAGCAAGGTGATTAGGATGATCAGGGGGACCAGGGTGGTCCAGATGACCGGGGTGGACATCATGACCAGGGTGGTCAAGCTTATACCTAGGAGCATCTTATGGAGTTCGATCCATTTTTTGTGTATTTTTTTTATATTATACAGTTATGACTGGATTTGAGGATCAGAAAACTCGACCTATCTATATGGACAAATATTCACACACACACACACACATATATATTGTCGGTTTTATGTACATGTGTTTTGTAATGTATATGTTGTTTATTTTTATGCAAAATGTGTTAAGTGCCAATCCAAGATATAATTAGCACATGCATCAGTTAATGAATTTTGATTTCTTTGAATATGATTGAATGTAATAAACTCAATTTTTTTTACAATAACCTAACTTGCATAAACCGACATAGTAAAATAGGGTTCCACACTTGATAAGCTTGATTGAGATGGGAAACCACTAGTTGAGAGTCAAGTATGACTTCCAGCTGGGTGATGCCATATGACAAAGAATCTCATAAAAGCTCAATGACAACCCTGTATTCCGCCACATTATTGGTAGCAGGACCTAGGAAAGCACATCCAGAGGAAACTAGCTATCATTAGGGTGAGTAAATGACCCATGTAGCTGAAGCTAGGTTACAAGTGTGGCTGCTAGCGCCATCTGTGAAACCTACGAACCACTCAGAAGGAATCTGTAACAACCAACAAATGGTATGAGAACACAAATTGACGAACTATTGTACATAAAATACATACAATAAAAATACAGGAAAAAGCGCTAAGCCTAAGCATAGTACTGTTTCAAGTAGATCCCATTTCTATACTTGGGAAGCTTATTCCCCTCGAAATATATTAATTCATATCCACCTTCATTCAAAACATTTGACACGACATAAGGTCCTAACCACATAGACTTGAATTTCCTTTCCCCTAGGGGTTCTTTGTCTTGATCCCAGAGCAAGACAAGCTCCCCTTTAGAAAAAATATGAGGTTTGACCGATTTATCGTATTGGTTTTTGGCCCTGTTTTTATGATCCTTGTTTGCTGTCAGTGCATCTGTATGCTGCTCATCTAGATGTTCTAAGTGTAACAAACATTCTTCCAGCTCAGTCATATTAGGTAACACATGAATAGAAATCTTTAAGAATGGGATTTCACATTCAAATAGGGTTACTGCTTCCACTCCGTGAACGAGTTGGAAAGGAGAGAACCCTGTAGCAGTTTTAACATTGGTTCGATAAGCCCAAAGTGTAGGATATAGCATAACATGCTAATTGGAATGGGCTGCATTAATAATGCACTTGAGAATAGTCTTCAAGGTTTTATTTACAGCCTCGACCTGATCGTTTGCTTGAGGATAGAAAGAAGATGAATGCTCTTGTCTAAACCCTAGCATAGTGGTCAATTCAGTCATCATACTATTTTGAAAGTGACTGCCATGGTCAGTGACAATATCTTTAGGGATACCAAATCATGCAATAATTTTTTTGAAAATGAATAAATATGTCGTTTTCCTGTCAACTTTAGAGGTGGGCATTGCCTCTTCCCACTTCATGAAATAATCTACAGCGACAATGATATGTTTGTGCCCCCCAGCCGAGACTGGGTTGCACATCACATAATATATCCCCCACTTCGTGAAGGGTCCACTGAGATGACGGGAAATAACGGAGTAGGATGTGACCGCATATTTTTGGTGTAAAGTTGACAAGGATGACAATGCTTCACGGCTTCCACACAATCTTTAAAGATCATGGGCTAGAAATAACCAGCACGTAATATCTTCTGGGTCATTTCTAACCCAAATAAATGAACCCCACAAGCTCCACTATGTGCATCATTTAGGACAATATCTGCTCATTTATGGGTAAGACATCGATGCAAAATGTAATATACCCCCCTACGATATAAAATATCTCCAATAATGAGATAGTTTTTGGCATGTATGCGTATTTTTCTCTGTTCTTCCCGTGAGAAGGCTACATGGTACTTCAAAGTATGGATATAAACAAGTATTTGTCCGTACCAAGTGTCGGAGGTGGAAATCAAAAAGATATGCTCATCTGGGAATGAGTCCTCTTCAATGGCTACATCTTCCTCTACCGAAAATTCTACAATGACCTCAACAAAAAATAAGGATTTCTTGGATTTGGCAGATTGGAAATCTAAGTCAAACTCTTGAAGAATGACTATCCATTTATTGAATTTTCCTCCAACTATCCATTGGAACAAAACATATTGGAAGGGATTAACATCCACCACTACCATCATGGTCCTCAGTAAGATGTAGTGACACAACCTCTAAACATCATACACAACCGCTAAGGCCAACTTCTCAATGTGGGAATACCTAAGTTCAGGGAAAGCTAAAGCATGGCTAATATAGTAGATGACATGATCTTGGAGATTATTGTCCTCCTAGGCTAGTGCTACCCCTATGGTTGACTCAGATGCAACCAGATACAAAATAAAATCACGAGAGTAATTTGGCAGATGCAATAATGGCACCGACAACAAAGCTATCTTTAATGCCTCAAATGCAAGTTGTGCAATTTCATCCCATACAAATGGGGTGTCCTGCTTCAATAGGTGCATGAAACCTTTAGTAATTTTGGCATAATTTACAATAAAACATCGAAGGAAGTTGGACTTCCCTTGTAGGATTTGAAGCTTCCTGATAGAAGGAGGAGGAGGTAGATTTACTATGGCCTCAACTTTCAAAGGATCCACCTGAATACCTTTGTTGGAAACAATGAATCCGAGCAGTCTCCCTGAATCGACACAGAAAACGTACTTATGGGGATTCAAGTGAATTTTGTAGTATCTGTATCATTCCAAAAGAAAATGCAAGTGATGTAGGCGATTGATCCTCTTACAAGAATGTGTTGGCAGATCATCAAGGTAGGGTTCAACAATGGCTTTAATTTCGTGAAAGGAAAAATTCATTGCCCGTTGAAAGGTAGCGCCTGCATTTTTCAATCCAAAGGGAATTTTCTTGTATGTGAATGTACCGTAAGGATAGATGAAAGTTGTTTTGTGTTGGTCTTTCGGTTTAATTTGGATTTGATTATACCCATAGAAACCATCCATAAATGAAAAGACTTCACTCCCCGCACAGGCATCAATGATTTGATCTATAAATGGCTTGGGGTAGTTGTCCTTAGGACAGGCTTTATTTAGATCTTGAAAGTCAGTACAAATGCATATAGTCCCTTGATTTTTATTGACAGGGACGGGGTTGGATACCCTATCTGTCAAAGTTATCGGGTAAATGAAACCAGATTTCAGCAGTTTTTCAACTTCAGCCTTAACAGCTGCAACTTTATGCGGATTGACAGGTCTCAAATTTTGTTGAATGGGCCTAGCATCAGGGTAAGTTCATATTTCATGCTCGACTATTTATGGATCAATTCTTGGAATCTCCTCATATGACCAGGAAAATATGTTGCAAAATTCCTTAAACAAGGCTGTATAGATCACAATCTCCTTCGGAGAGCAGTTTGCATCGATGTGTACATTTTCCACAACATTTGGGTTTGCAGAGATGTTGATAGGAATGGTAGCGGAAATATTTGCATATTCCCTTCAGCAAATATTCCTTCCCTTGGTAAGGGATTAATAGGTGTATCGACATCGCCTTCCAGTCTCATATGGAACTCCTGGTTCTCAATTCTGCTTAAATCTGGAAGAAAATAGGATCGAAGGTGAAGATCTTCACAGATCTTATCTCTTCTGCACATAGCTTCCAGAATGGCTTCATCAGAAGGTAAAACCATATCTAAGCAGTATCTAGAATGCAAAGAGTTCTCTACCTAAGAAGGAAGATAGGCTTCTTCTGGCTCCTCTGAGACTGTGAGAGGGACCAAAATGGGATCAATAGCGGTATGAATGATAGCCTGATAAGATACTTTTGCTGCTGATAAGGGCACTTCATGTTAATGGCGAGAAGGAAGAACCCAAGGATTTGTTCTATCAACAACCATTGCTATAGACTTCCCTACACTAGTAGAAGCTAGATAATTATTCGGAGCTAGAATATTGAATGTACCAATCAATGATGCATACATTCTAGCCCCTAAGCTCTCTGAAGCAGGTTTAACTTGATTAACCAATGGTCCAGTGGACTCGTTAGTTTCCCTGTGGCCCTTTCTAGTAAAATTGAGTTGGTCTATAGTAACCAACTTCCCTTCGTGCGAAAACAATACAACCCGAAGTATGACTGATGCAATAGAAGACATGGCATAAGTCCAAATCCTCCCCAAGAGCAAGTTATAATCCAAAGGTGCATCAATCACCTCTACCTCAACAGATACTGCCTTCCCTGCCAACTTTATTTCGATAGCTGGTAGGATACCATGTGGATGAAGTGACCTTTCGTTGAAAGCAGTAAGGAGGGTGTTTGATGGGACTAGCTTTGGAGATCTAAGAGCTTTCTAGTAAGACATGGAAATGACACATGTAGAAGCACCCTCATAAAAAACTTCCCTTCCAATGGTTTTTCCACCATGGATGACATCTATTGATAAGGCTACATGATAAGGTAGGCGAATTTTGACATCAGACACATTAAATTTCACCATGAGGCTCTATGAATCCATGCTGCTTAAGGCTGCTAAGAGTGCATCTCACTGGGCGAGACAACTCTGTAACACCTCTAAAGCTGACATGACACAAGGGGTCTGGCCTAAATATTCAATTACAGAGTAGTTGGCTGCATCCCTAGCATTGGGATTGTGCAAGTTTTCTTAAAGACACCTTTCGGTATCTTGGGCATAGGTTCGACACGTTTTTCAATCATGAGAGGGTTGGAAGTTTCACCTATCGACTTACCCTTCTTCGAAGTCTCTGTTTCATAGTTCTTGTTCCTAGTCTTGATTAAAGTATGGGATCAAACCATGTTGATATAATTAGCGTCAGGAGCATTTGGGGTGCCCCCTGCTACATTTGAAGCTGAAGCAGAATTCTATCCTTGGGGAAAAGGATCCTTCATGACAGTTGGTTGTTGGACTTTTAATAGCTTCTGAGCTTGTTCCATAAGGGGACATTGATGAGTCAAGTGATCTTCATGGCACAACTTACATGGGAATTTCACCTTCATTAGAGGAAATTTCAACTCAAAATGGGCATTTTAACTTTAACTCAAATTCCATGTCATCATGTGTTAGCCAATGAAATTGCTTTAAATTTGAAATACCGTATAGGTCTTAAACACTTTTTTAATATAAATTTGGGGATAGGTATCATAAAAAAAACTACTTTTTTTGTTTGTATTATCGACATATCTCCCTATTTTTTTACTCAAATTTCGATCGGGAGAGCTCGTTGGATGCAGAATTAAATTCTGCATCCAACGAGTATCCACTCGACATACTTTTGACGGACCCTGCTACCCGAAAAACAAGAAATACCTGAAAAATGTGACGATGACATCATCATCACATTTTTTCCGGTATTTCTTGTTTTTGGGGTATCAAGGTCCGTCAAAAGTATGTCAAGTGGGTACTTGTTGGATGCAGAATTTAATTCCTCATCCAAGGAGCTCTCCCAATCGAAATTTGAGTAAAAACACGAGGAGATATGTCAAAAATACAAACAAAAAAATAGTTTTTTCTTTTCTTCTTCCAAAATTAATAAATATTATTTTATTATTTTATTAATTTTTTTTAGGAGGCCCATTTTGAGGTGAAATTTGCTCTAATGCTTCTTTTATTTTTTTTCCCACTGGGTTGCTGATTTCCCTTTTGAGAGGATTGTTAAAAAACATTTGCATTCTGGGGTGAGGGGGCATCATCTGCTACTTCTGTCATAGAATGTTTGACAGACAACTCATGGAGTTGTTTAGCCAAAGACTCTACAGTGGGAGATTTCGCAAAACCAACCACACCATTGGCATGGGGTCCATGATTAGGTTTCTCTACATTGTGTGTTGGCCTTGGTGCATCAGAGATGATCTCATATAAAATCTAAGAATGACAATATATCAAATCTAGATGTTGGGCCCTAAGGATAGCCTCTTCCTCATTGGTCACTCCCGAAGTAGATACATACTTAGATATATATGGCAATAGGGATTTAAGGAACCACTCTAGTAAAAAATCGGGAGGGATGGTGGATTTGATAAGGCTCTTCCATCTTCTCCACTCTTGGATGTGATCTAAAAGATGAGTGGCCTTGTCCTGCCAAAAGGTAGACCACAAGTTTGTCCTGAAATCATATTGGACAGGAAGTTGGAAGTGACTAACGAATACATTAGCCAAGTCCCAAAAACTATCAAACACAGCAGAAGGCAGTTCAATGTACCATTTTGTTGCAGTACTAGTAAGAGTTCTTCGGAACAGTTTCAACCAAACTGTATCATCGTTCAGTGAGTTGGAAGAGAACCACAAATGGAAAGTGGTGACATGAGCTCCTGGATCATCACCAAATTTTCCTTTGAATTTTGGAATGTCCGAGGGTAGCTTGGTAGGAACGGGTGGATAGGAGGAGTTATGTCTCATTGGGTCATTCATTAGTTTCAACAAGTCTGGAAAGTTTAAAGTTTCTAGGAAAGGGAGCTTGGGTCTAACCGGAGCATTAAAGGTACCAAATTGGGTATTAGAGGGGCTTTCCCCCATGTTCCCAGATGTGAAGGTGGGGTTTCCACTTGCTACTGGTTGGGAAGTGGTTGGGACACTTTGGAAAGGATTTCACCCATAAACCAGTGTATCTTTTATGTGCGGTGCAGTGTATGAGGTTCTAGCTTCCCTAGTCAAAGCTGGGGTTTGGAACATAGGAGCATGTATCCCTCCGCTGAAAGGAGAGAAAGGAGATCTTATGAATGGAGCTAAAAATAGAGTTTGAAAACCTTGACCATAAGGATTAGGGTTTTTGAACTACACCCCTACATATGCGGGTGTTGGACCTACATATGGAGTGGATAGGGGAATGTGCCCCCCATTCCAAGGAAAACCCTGGACAGATGACAAGTATCCTATAGGACCACTCTAAGTAGTGTGTACGAAGGAAGTAGGAACTAAAGGTACACTAGGAATCCCAGTGACCACTCCACCAAATGTACCTGCTAAATTGGTTGGAGTCGGTGGTTGACCCACCCGGCTAGCTGGAGTTAAAGGTGTAGTAGGTATACTTGTTCTAGGGGAACCAACTGGGGGAGGTGGCACTCCTTTATCTAGAGCAGTTGAGGTGGAGGTAGAAGAACTTTCTCCTGCAGTAGATATTGGTATACTTAGAGGGACACCAATCACGGGTGAAATGAAAGGACAAACCTAAATGATCACAAGATCATTTAAGTCAGTTAGAGGTGAATTAAAGTTCCTTGTAAACTCATCAGTCTACAAGTATCCTATCTCAATTGTAGTTAAATCAAATGGGTCTATCCTAAGTTCTGGTTCACTTGAAACTTCACTAACTCCTATCAGTTTGAAAGAACCATCTGTGTCTAATCTTCGCCTTTGAGGGGGAGGTGGAGGTTGCAATGTGATAAGTGGAGGAAGGTTTTTCAACCTTCATGACCTTCTAATAGATTCATCCTCCACGATTGTAAATTTGACTCTTCACACCCTAAGGTCGGCTAAACAGAGACAAACCATAGAGAAATCACTACAAAGTTTCCTAAAGTCTCAACAATCACAAGGGGTATAAGATATGCTTTCCTGAAGAAAGTTGAGAGACAGTTTCTTGGCATCCTTGAAGAGGTCCTTAGGCACAAGAGGAGGAATCACCCACCGGCCTCCTTCACTTTCAACAAGGGTTACCTTTCAAGCCTGTCCAAGGTGAACCAGAAATAGCCTTTTGGTTTACGTGTGTATAAACCCTAGATGTCAAAGAGACTAAAGGATACCTTAACTATATCAATATTCTGGGGGGATAATCAAAATCCTAATTCATACGCATGGGTAGGGTGGCAAATCCTAAAAATTTGTCTAGGAAAAAATCCCCAAATGCACAAAAACCTTGGTCTACATTTTGACTAGGAATCAAAGGGTTATCTCCTCAGTCCAAGCCTCCATGCAGCCTCGTGCTTAACTCCTGTTTGAGAGGAGCTTCCCAGATACTAACAACATAGAGAAGTATTTACCTATCGAAAGGCCAACTACACCTGAATTTAAACACTTGTGGGGAGTTTACACTTCCTATCCCATAAATCGAACGTAAGCTAGTAGGTGTATGACCCTATAAAACAAAACTTACTAATAAATTTTAAATTATAGCGTTCATTTTAAGGGTTGTTCTTAGTTAGAGGGTAAGTGGTGTGAATGACTATGATATTATAGACTTGATAAGAAAAGTAAAAAGGTGCATAAAATGAATTCCAAAACAAATTACAACTACTTGAAACAAGCTTCTTTTCTTTTTGTAAATATGAACTAATGAAATTACAACTAAGTATGAGAATACTAAGACTTATTTTTTGCAATTTTTGAAATTTTATTCGAAAATACTAAAAATAAAACTACAATATGAAATTAAAATGCAAATGTTTCCAATGTTTTTCTTCATTTTTCTAATTATTCAAAAATTACCATGCACCTAAATGTAAACTTCTTGAGTATGCTTGAATAATCAGACCATAAAGCAGGAAATATTAAGTATAACAAACTTGCAAGAACCAAAATCAACCACCTAAGGAGGAGATTTGGAAAACACCTAGCTTGGGAAGAAACAATGTTTAAAATCCACTAAAATCACTAAAGGACAAGAGACAAAACTGACACTACTCGAAATTACTACAGACTACAAGGTATCTAAAATCCTGATCACTAATTTAGATACACAGCACTAAACCTATCACCCAAATAGGAGAATCCATCTCAAATTGCTAAGTGAAAGAAGACTCAAACAACAAAAACTCAAGGGCTTACTGAAAACCACAAAGTATGGTGTACAATACTTTTAGACTTACAACAAGATGCCAGCAACAGAAGACCCTAAAGTAGAGAAAAATCTAAGTAAGACAGGGACAAGAAACCCTACCTAAAAATTTTCTGCTAAAAGATGTATGCGACTGTCTTATAGAGAAACCCGCATATTGTACGCGACTGTCCAATAGAGCAACCCACGTATACAAGTTGTTGTACGTGATTGTGTAGCACAGCAACCCATGTACACAACAAAAAAAATCAAAAATAAAAAAATAATATAGGTCTCTATGCACACTACTGCAAACCAAAGCCAAGATAGAAAACCACACACTGAATCAGAGGAAATACTGGACAAGTATCTACAGGACTAACCCACAGCAGGCTGGACTCCCTAGTGGAGTCGCCAATTCTGTTGTTCAGGATTAAGCTCCCTTGTAACCTAGGGTCTAGGGTTACCAACTTACTACTAACCTTGAAGATAATCAGCTTTACTAGAGAATGGAAAGGGAATAGGAAGAAAGTCTTGAATTATCTATTGTTCAAGATTAAGCCCCCTTGTAACCTAGGGTCTGGGGTTACCAACTTACTACTAACCTTGAAGACAATCAGCTTTACCAGAGAATGGAAATGGAATAGGAAGAAAGTTTTGAATTACCCAATTACCAACGGTTGGTCCAAGCTTGATCTTCTCCCACTCCTCTTCTCTCCAAAACTTACAGGGATGTACCTCTTTCACCTTATTGAGGCCTAGAAATTCATAAGAAACAATAGCAAGGGATTCTCTCTAGTCAACTTTCCCAAATAGCCCGTGACTGTTTGGTTTAGGGAATCCATCTGGCTTGCGGTCTGGCTACCATAGGTCAAGTAACAAAAATAAAAGGTTTTACCGGTTGCGGCCCAGTCCAACGTATATTTTGTATTTTTTGACTTAAAGTATGCTATGCAAGTGCTTATGTAAAATGCAGGCTGATAAAGAATGCGAGCATCACAATCTGATGCACATGTTCTTACCTCTTGTCTTAGACTCTCTTACATATAAATCATACACAACTAGAAATTACATACTAACTAAGTTGTCTCTAGAGAGCAAAAAATTAATTCATGAGTAATGTAATACTGTTCACCTATTAAGGTCAATCACAGATAGTTGTTCTTAGAATCAAAACACATAAACATGAATGAAGATATACATGACAAGATAGCTCATCAACAGTTAAAACCTCCATTACTCATAGTGGAAATTATTACAGAATATACTAGAGAACATTCAGATACGAACATAGGTTCAGAAAGTTAGAATGCTCTCACAGTTAATGAAACACGGTTGAAAATGAAATAGTTCCCCTTCAACATTGTTCATTTTATCACATTTGAACATTCCACACAGCACCTTCTCCAACAGGCAAAATTTGCAATTTGTTATTGTAAAACGAAGTAGTTCCTCTTACAAACAATGGCTCACAAGTTTTTCCAGGGAAAATTCCCTTTGACTCTATCTAACTCTCCTATACTTATACTACAAGCAAAACTCTTGGGCTGCCCCTTGGTGACCTTTGGGTTTCCCCAAACCATTCAGTCCCATGATTTTGTCTTTTAGTGATTTCTCATGATTTATACAGTACGTTACATTTCAGATTCATATTTTAAGAGAACTTTATAAGAAGGGACCAGCTTGGTAACTGATTAACTTTTCCCAATCCTGGGCCTCTGCTGCTATCGATCTATTTGAGATCTCAGAGCCTTAATTTATTCTCCTCTTTCTTCATCTCTGCTTCTTCATTTTCTTTCTCTTCCCTCCTTGCCACCTCCTTTCTTCGTCTTTGTCTTCTAGCCATATGTTCTCGTAGCCGTAATCTAGAGAATCTTTTGAGTTCGTCTGGAATTAAACAAAAAATCACATTAATTAGGACTGCATATTTTCAATAAACTTAAACTACACCAGCAACAAAACTGGTAATCAAAATGAGGCCCACTACTGTGCCTTCATCGTGAAATCCTCAACAAGAATAAAAAACCAACGCTGCCCACACAGGGGTTAAAAAACTTCACAAGATGGCGGGAAAAACTTATCGGCGGCTTGAACCACTGAGACATCAGCTGGATAATCTTACTTAAACCCACAACGACAGGTTTCAGATGGACAATGGGTTCCACAGGACCGTTAAGTCTATCGGATTTGGAAGGACTAAATGCCAGAGCATCGGAAGGTAAAGTTCCCTGTCGACGAACGGAACGACATCAACATCGAGAGGTTAGTGAATTACACAGCCGCAATAGCGGAAGATGAAATGGCTATGGGCCCCGTGGCCAAAAGACGAAACGATGAAACCAAGACAAAGCATTGGTGAGCGGAGCAGTTATATGGTAGACACTTAGTTCGCTCGGAAGCCGCAACGACAGAAAACAATCAAATTACAGCCTTTGATCAAGGTCATAAAATTTTCGCTATGGCGCAAAAACAGTGTGAAAACGTTAAGCATTTGGAAAACTTAAGGTTGTGTAGCGATCCAAAAAACTTGCCTCACTTCAAAACAGTGGCTTCACAAAGATAAAATAACCTCGACTCACACTTTGACCAACCTCCGATAATGCAAACAAGTCAAAACAAAAGCAACACGACATCGAAAAAATCAAGATTATCCTACAGAACACTCATTGTTTAGCTTCTGCAACGGAGGCTCCATAAGGAAACATGGCTCCAATACATTGTTTAAATGGCCTCCGAACAATCAAACTAAAAATGTTACTTTGGCTGGGCAGCGCTGAAAATTTGTTTCACCCCCGAAACAGTGGCGAAAATGAAAAATAGGCTTCCAAGAAGAAAGAAAGAAATCAGATCAAAGGGTGATATTTTAAAACCAAACTCCAAATTCCACACCCAAAGCAGTTTCATACATAAGCACTTTTCCAAAAAGCATGAAAAGAGTTAACTTCAAAACAGTTCAAACTTGGAGCGGAGGGGGAAACAAAAACAGAGTTCAAGGATCCAAATGACTCTAGGCAATATAAGAATTATAAGGAGGGTCCAAAATTTTGAAAATTTGGGAAAACAATTCCAGCTGCAATAATTGGTGACTGCCTGGTGAACCCAGAATATCTGGACAATTTATTCCTTAAGTGACAGACTGTTTAACAATAAACAAACATGTTGAATTCTTCCAGGTGTCTATATTTTCCAAATGGCAAACATATGTACTTTTACTCATTGATGATAGTCCAATTTAGGAGAAAGGAAAAACAAGATTTCTAAGTCAAGATAACTCTTTTGAGGCTGGGAAGATGAGTTTCATTTATTGCCTCTGTCTTCGGGGAGCTTCTAGCTTGGAAGCCATAGGATAGTAACATATGGTAAACAAAAATATTCCTTTGTTCCTCATTCCCATGCCATTCTGTACTTTTTTGTGCTTTTTTGGACTTTTGTCCTTTGCATATGAGTCCTCCTACATGCCTTTCTTTCTGAATTTTCATTCAGGCTCCTCTATCCATAGTGTCCTTTTGTGTGAGAGATGTATTCAACTTTCAGCTCATGGACGGAGAAGAGATTTTGGCAATTTAGTACTTATATGGTTTAGTACTTTGTTTTGATACAAATTTCTTTCAAAGGAGTATTTGACTCTTATCTGCCTTTTGGCATTCAATTCCTGGCATGGGATCATTTATATATAATATAATGTTTACCTTGCTTCCTTTCCATGGGCCTTTTGCTGTCACCCCCTAGGACATTTTAAATGTGAGATGGATGGAACCTCAAAATAGTATTCCAAACCCTTCGATCCTCGTTTATTTAACAAGGATTAAGTAGGACTTCAATGTGTTCATAGCCATTCGGGAAAACTGCTAAACTAGAAGAAGTTCTTTCAGATAAAACGATAATATATAGTCTTACACTCAAGAACTTTAATCACTCCAGAATTTTGATGCTCTCCATGCAACCAAGATTTTGCCTCCTGTTATACACCAGAATGGCACCTCTCCGTCCGAGTGTCAACTTTCCTTATGTTGGCACACAAAAGGACACTTATGGATTGAGGTTTTCCTAGAATACTATAGATTGGCTTATTATGAAATACATTCTACCTCTATCCAGCTAATTACTTTGCCACATTTGCCTTGTTAAGATGTGTGCATGGCTCTCTCTATTGACAACTCGCGCATCACTCGCGAGTCTCCCTTATAGCAAGTCGCGCATCCTTGTATACGCGGGTTGCTCTTCTATATAGTCACGCATCATTCGCGGGTTGCTCCACTGCGGACCCGCGAATGTGTTTCTTAACATTTAAATATTAAAACATGCGTTAACTGGAGATTAGTTATGTCATGTAACTGGATTTCCTTAACTGCTGTAACTTCTCTAACCTTCGAACTACCTTATTTCACCCATATAAATAGAAGTAGGAGAAGACATGAGAAGGACTTGGAATTTTATGCATTGTTATGCTGGAGAAATTGGAACTCCCTTTGCCTACAACTTTGCCCTAGGAGCTTTCCCTTGTGTTGCAGAGCTTGGAGGCTGAGTTCTTTGGAGAAGAGAAACAACAGATCTAGATCAATGTTTCGTGAGGTGCCAAACTTGAAGAGAAGGTATATTTGTACTTGTTTTCAAGATTAATAAAGATGTGATTTCCTTCTTCTTCCCAAATCATTATTCAATGTGTGATTGAATCTCTATTTATGATCATATTATAATGTTATTCAGATCATTGTTTCATATTCATTTGATTATCATTGTCTTATATGTGGTCATAATGGTTTGAGGAAGGTATAACTTGTTTTGCAAGTCTCTTGGAGCGAGAGGAGCAAGAAGAGGATTGAAGAGAAAGCTTGGACCAGCCTTCAGTTAGTCAGGTTTGGACCTTTCTCATCTCTGAATCTTGTTTATATATACTTGCTGAACATTGTGCATCTCTCTTTCAACCCCAGTACATTGATGGCCTCTTAAACCCTAGCCATAGGACATTTTCCTTTACAACAGAACTGGCGACTCCGTTGGGGACTAGCCTTGTCTGTTTGGGGTTTTTCTCTTGATTTCTTTCAGCTTTTGCATTGTTTCAGGTCATTCTTGCCACTTAGGAACATTTTTAAGTCTAATTGCACCCTCTCCCCTGCCTTCCTAAGGGAGTTTTCTACCCTTGATTGTGATTTTTACACCTATTCGCGGGTTGTTCTTTTGAACAGTTGCGAATACAAGTTTGCATGCGCAGGTTGTTCTACTGAACAGTCATGTATCATTTGCAACCTGCCCTTATATATAGTCGCATATATACCTGGAAGTCAGGATTTTTTAAGTCAGTTTTTGCTTGTTCCCTTCTTCAGGTAATCCCTATTTGTGAGTGGTGTCTCTTTATGAATGTTGTGTAGCTTGTCTGAAGACTGTTGGTGATCACCCTACCTGCTTTTTCAAAAGCCTTTGAGTCTTTTTGCTTGGAGTAAATCTTGCTTGTTTGCTTTATTAGATCCAAGTTTACTCAAAGCACAGTGCATTTCAGGTGCATGGTGGGTCTGTTAAGGTCTTCTGTGGGTGCATGAATCCAGGGAGTTTGTGTCATTTTTTTTTGTTGTTCTTTATCTATGTGGTAAGCCCCTTTATAGCATTAGGATTTACTCTTTGCTCTTTCACCTGTCTCCTTTGCTTGGTTTGCTTTTTGGCCTTTTGTTTCTGATCAGCCTCTGTTAGTGGCATTTGTTTGATTTCAGAAGCTTGTGGATGTTGTTTTCCTCCTTCTTTGGTTGGTCTACTTCACCTTGCCAAAATAGTTGTCTTGTCTCTTATACAAGCCTTTCTTCCAAGTAGGGTTTATGCTGACTTTAGTTGGTTCTAGAGTTTGTTGGGTGGTTGCATAGAAAAGTTCCTTTTGATTTGTTCTTTTTGTCTGCATGCTTTGCTTTGTAGGTAGTTTTTCTTTTGCATTTTATAAAAGAAAATTAAAAAGAACTTCTTTTTTCTACTTTTCCTCCTACCTCTTTCTTTGGTTTGACCGTGTTGGACAAGGTACTGGGCAACCTTTGTTTGTAGGTTAGATTGATGCTTGGGACTTCTTGACCTTTGTTTATGTCAGTCTTTACGCTTAGTCTTTTCATTCCAAAGTGTTGGCTTGTTTACTTTTGTAAGCTGTCCTTTTAAAAGAGGTTTATATTCAACTTTAGGGAAACCTAGGGTTTGTTTTCAGGGTATAAAGTAGTTGTCTATTTGCTTTGCTTACAGTAATTGCTTGCATTAGTTGATAGGCTGATTTTTTCTTTTGCATTTTATAAAAGAAAAAGACAAAAACATGTTTGCTTTATATGCATATATATTAGGCTGTTAGTCTAGATTGCATAGCATAGCATTGTTTTTGAAAAATTTAAAAAATATAAAAAGATTTGATCTTTTGGCTTTCAAGTTATTTGAAAATATAAAGAGAATAGCTATTTGCTTCTTTGCATCTCATTTCTCTTTGCTTAGTCATTTTGTTTTCATTTCTTGAGTCAAAACACCGCATCAGTTTCATGCCATTTACCCTCTGAGTAAGAAACAGCCCATAAAATAAACGACATAATTTTAAAAATTATTAGCAAGTTTTATTTTATAGGGTCATACACCAACTAGCTTAGGCTAGACTTGTGGGTTAGGGTGTTTCAACTCCCCACAAGTGTTAAATTTCAGACGTAGTTGGCCTATCACTAGGTAAATCCTTGATTCTATCACTGTATCTGGGAAGCTCCTCTCAAACGGGAGTTAAGCACGAGGTCGTGTGGAGGCTTGGACAGAGGGGATAACCCCTCGAATCCTTGTCAAAACGTAACCCAGGACTTTTGCGCATCTGGGGATTCTGTCTAGGCAGAATTTTAGGGTCAGCTACCCTGTCCATGCGTACGAGTTCGGCTTGCGACTGTCCCCCCAGAAAGTAGGTATTATCAAGGTAGCCTTTAGTCTCTTGTCTATTAGGGCTCATACACAGGTAAACCGGAAGGTTATTTCTGGTTCACCTCGGATGGACTTGGAAGGTAACCCTTGTGGAAAGTGCAGGAGGGTGGTGGGTGATTCCTTCGCTTGTGCCTGAGAACCCCTCAAGGACACCAAGTAACTATTCATTAGCCTTCTTCTGGAAGGTATATCTTTATAGCCTGTTTAGATTGCTTGAGACTCTAGGATCTTTTTAGTGAGTGTTGTGCGGTTTGTCTGTACTTAGTGGGCCTTTAGGTGTCTGCTTTGTAATTTTGGTTGACCATCAACCTCAGACTTTGTCTCTTGTTTTGAATCTATGGCTAACACCCCTTTGAACACCAACCAAGAGATCCCCATGATGGGAGCTCCTTGTCCTATTCCTCTCACAGGGAATGTTGGTGTTCCCTTGATGGCCACCTTGAATCTTCTAGGATTCACCATAGGGCTACCGATGTGGTTGTTTTCCACTCCAACTGTCCTGAATGCTCCTGATGCTTCTCAAGTAAGCACCTTATATCAAGGGCATCAAAACAATGTCTCCCCTTCACCTGTAGTTAGTTCTCCTCCTCCTTCTACCTCATGCGGTGAAAGTACTGATACTAGTAACCGGCAGTCTAAAAGGAGTGAAAGAAGGAGGAATAGGAAGAAAGCACATAAGCAAGGGGGCACTCATTCAACCTCTACAAGTCAAGTTGAACCTCACCACCCAGCCTCGTTTGTTCAGGCTGGGGGCACCCATCCAACCTCTGCAGGTCATGTTGGATCTAGTCACTCAACCTCTGGTTTTCATGTTGAGTGCACTCGTTCAACCTTTGGTTTTCAAGTTGAACCTCCCCATCCAACCTCTATTGTTCAAGTTGGATCTATCCATCCAGCCTCTGGTGTTCAAGCTGGTGGGATCCTTCAAACCTTTCCAGGTCATGTCGGATCTAGTCACTTAGCCTCTGGTTTTCAAGCTGAGTGCACTCGTTCAACCTCTGGTTTTCAAGTTGAACCTCCCCATCCAACCTCTGTTGTTCAAGTTGGATCCATCCATCCAGCCTCTAGTGTTCACACTGGTGATATCCTTCCAACCTTTCCAGGTCATGTCGGATCCTGTCACTCAGCCTCTAGTGTTCACGTTGAGTGCACTGGTTCAATCTCTGGTTTTCAAGTTGAACCTCCCCATCCAACCTCCGGTGTTCATGTTGGATCCGTTCACCTAGCCTCTGTTGCTCAAGTTGGGGGCAGACACTCAACTTCTACAAAACATGTTGATCCTAACCATTCAACCTCTGTTTTTCATGTTAATGGTGCCCATCCAACCTCTACAAGTCATGTTGGACCTAGTCTCTCAGCCTCTGCCAGGCACGTTGGGGGTAGTCTCTCAGCCTCTGTACTTCACGCTGGAGACAATTCGTCAACCACTGCGAGTCATGTTGACACTGTTGACAAGTCTACCCATTCAAAACACAAGCTCAAGTTTCCTTGTAAGCTTTGTGAGGGAGACCACCTTACTTATAAATGCCCTTCTATTGAGGAGGTGCGAAGAGTTTGGATTCATGTTCATCCCGTTTTTGAACATTATTTAGTCTCTCAACAACCAGCCTCTCTTAGTGAGGTTGGACCCAATCACCCAGCCTCTGTTGTTCACGCTGGGGGAAAACTCTCATCCTCTGCAGGTCATGTTGAGAGCAAACAGTCAGCCACTGCTAGTCATGGTGATACTGTTGAGAAAACTGGTCGTTCAAAGCATCATCTTAAGTTCCCTTGTGTGCTATGCAAGGGAGATCATCTTACTCATCTGTGCCCTGCTATCCTAGAGGTGCGAAGAGTGTGGTCCAAGACTCATGGATTTCATTCTTTTGAACACCCTATCGTTTCTCAACATCCTACTCAACCTTTGGTTGATCAAGTGGTCGAACAAATCTCAGATTTGGTTGATCCCGCTCTTATTTCGAAGAGTGCTCCTCATGTGATTGAACCAATGTCATCTTTCGTCAATCCCACTCTCCCTTCAGAGAGTGAATTTCACCAAGCAGTTGAATCGATTCCATTATTGATCAATCCCACTCTTCCTTTGGAGAGTGAAGTGTCTACTAGTCACATTTTCTTCACTGTCAGTTCAGATCTTACTGAACAAGAGGGCACTGAACTTGCTTCGGATCAACCCCCACCAAGCCCTTGGATTGCTTCCTTTGATTGGGATAGCCTAGTTGAGCCGCTCCTTCCTTCCCATGCACCTTTCCAGATAAAGGTCAAATTTGAACCCTATACAATTTCTCGTTGCATTGTTGATGAAGGAGCCTCATTTAGTATTTTGTCTGCTCGTGCTTGGCGAGGTATGGGATCTCCCAACCTTGTGTTGACTGCTAGTCAGTTACTGGAATTTGATAGAAGAACTTGTTTAGCCTTGGGAATTCTTCCTCAAACACCTGTTACTTTGGGTGGGAAGACCGTCTTAGTTGACTTCATGGTAATAGAAGATCCCTTGGAATTCAATATGCTCCTTGGACGTGATTATGTCTATGCCATGCAAGCTGTGGTGTCAACATTATTTCGTGTGATGTACTTTAATCATGGAGAAGAAATTGTCACTATCGATCAGTTGGATTTTCTTGATCCGTCTCCTGACCCAACTAGAGACCAAGTCTTTCCTTTATTGATTCCCAGTGTTTCTGTAGACACTACCCCGCCACAGGTGAACTATGTGGCTTCTTGTCATTTGTGTTCAATTGCTACTGAGAGGCAGCCTCTGTTTTCATGCTTACCTTCTTGGGACTTGGTCCCAACAGTTGATCGGGTGAGTCATGATATACAGATTGTAGAGCCTTCTCTCCACTCTGTCCATCCATTTGGAAGTTCAGATATGTGTCCTATCTCGGATGATTTCCTCCTTTCAGATGAAGTCTTCTTGGAGTCTTTGATACAGTCTGACCTTATTTTTCAGTTGTGATTAAGTCTAACCCCGATTTGCTTAGTAAGCCTTCCTTTTTTCTTATGTTGGTTTTTGTTGATTCTTTTGATTCTTCATTTGAAAAGCAAGTTAGTGATCCTGATGAGTTTGATTTTTTCTTATGAATTTCTCAGCTCCTGTGATATTGAGTTTGTTCCTGCAGACTCTATCTCCCTTGTTGATTTCCGTTTCTCTTCTGAGGTTGATCTTATTGATTATAAACCCTCGACCCTTGGTCATATAGAATCTTCTTCAGTTCATTCTTCCTTGACTTTTCCTTTTGTAGAAGATAGCAAAGTCATAAGTGTTTCTACCAAAGTGACCCGCATCGGATCGTTTCTTCTGATGTTGTTGTTTCTTGGAGACAGGATTATTAGTTGGATTCACAACTGTTTATGGCCCTCACCTTGTTGTTCAAGCTATAATTGCATTTGCATATGCCTTGCTCGCGCTTATGAGCCTGATGCTGGCTTCCACGCTTTTAGCTCGTTGTATAAGCCCTCATCTTTGTTCTCATCGCCGCTTAGCTTTGTATCATCTTGCCTTTGTAGCTTGACACCCTTTACCACGAGGAGACATTTTCCAAGTGTCCTTATCTTGCTCGCTTTCCTTGCATTATGCATAGGTTTGTTCCTTGTGCTTGGAACTAGTTTTGCTTGCCTTATGACACTTGTCTCCTTGCATTTAGAGCATTCTTTCTGCTCTCCTTCGAGCTCGTTAAAAACAGTAAGGAGGCCATGAGTTGACTTTTTCGAACTTGTTAAAACTTCACAGGAAATATTATGATTTTCTTTAGGCCCAATTATGACTCCTTAAAATAGACTTGACTGCCGAGTAAACTTGTCCATTCAGGCTCGTTAAGAATATGTGAATGGGCATCCACATTGGTGGTAGGTTATCTCTTTCTCGGACCATGTGGAATAATACGAGAAAGGATCCCTCTCTTTTCTTTTTGAATTGAGAAGAGTATTCTTAGGCATAGGTTTATCTCTTTTCTAGACCTGAGAGACTAAACTTACGGAAAAGGAGCCCCCGGTATGAGCTTAGTTTTCTCTTTTTCGTGCTCTGGACCAAAACATGAAAAATATTCCAAGTGTACTTTATGTCTTTGTCATGCTCGTTAAACCCTAAATAACAAAGCATCGAGTTTATTGTTGTAAGATCCATTTCTCGTAATCAAATGGATATTTCCGAGTGATCTTGCCATCCTTCACACTCGTAAAACTCAGGCTGTATATGCTGCTTTTGAAGGAGCGTCGGGTAGGTGGTAATTTAACTTTTTTCGGACCTTCCTGACTAATTACGAAAAAGGTGCGCCTTTTCTTCTTCGGAAGTTAAGAGAGTTTTTCTGTTGTTTGTTTTATACTTTTTCGGCCTCAGGAGACTAAATTGTATGAAAAAGGACCCCCCTGGAGTCTTCTTTGGAGTTTTCAGACTCTCTAAACTATGAAAACACCGTCGAGCATGTACTAGTTCGGGCTCATAAAATCCATGAATTAGTGCCCTTATCAAGCATTCTTCTTTCTTTTCTTCGAGCTTGTCAAAAAATGAAGATGGTCCTGAGTTTGCTTTCTTGGACTCGTTAAACCTTTACAAGAAAGAAGGGAAGGGGAAGGTTTATTTCCATGTCTTTTTACATCATGGTAGGAAGTCTTGTTTCCTTGAACAAAGCACCAGTTTTGAGTCTTTCAACAGTTGGGTCCTAGTTTTTGACCTTATGTTGATTCAGAGTTTTCTTACTCCTCCAGTTGGTCTCTTTTCCAATTATATGGGGAATCTGTCAATGTCTCCTACATTGCAGATTTGTTTTGTTGGTCCTATTTTGTGTCAAAAGCTGCCTAAGTCACTTTTGTGTCATGCTCACTGTTCAAGGATTAAACCTTTGTCGGCCATTCTGTAGTTGCCTTGACCTTTTGTGTCGGCCATTCCTTGGTATCAGTTCATTACATCATGTCTTCAGCGGTCCTTTTTGTGACATTCAGTACCAATTCCAGATCCAATTAGTCTTTGACTTACCTCATGTTGGATGATGAAGGATGCCTTAATGCCTTCCTTCCAATGGATCTCTTCCTATCGGCTGCAACACATCTTGCTCTAGGGACGAGATTTAGAGTTTTATGACAGTACCTTGGGAATTGTTGTCCTCAATGGCAATTTCCCTCGCTATTGAGTAGTGGGGATACCTTAATGTCTCCTACTCAATGGATTCTTCAAGTGTTCGACTTCAAGTCCTTGTAATCACACTTGTTAGAATGTACTAGGTACCTTGGGGACCATTTTCATTAATGGTGGTTTCCCTCACGTTTGTTAACGGTTCTCATTATTGACCGGTAATCAAATGGTTTCCTCCATGTTCAACTTCAGCTCCTTTATTCGCATGGTTAGAATTCGTACCTTTTTTGGGCGGTTTGGATTGAAGACCTTGGGGCCGACAGTAGCATTGTCATCTTTTGCTATTGCCCAAGTTGCGCAAGACCTTGTTATACTTTATATGACATTTTGCTGAGACATAGATCCACCTTGTATTTTTGTGGCTATGATCAATTGTTGAGCATGGATCCACCTTGTTCATTTGTGGACATGGTTCCTTTAGATTTGATATGGCTCCTTTTTGCATATTGCGTGACCATGATAGTTTCATCAGTTATACATATGTTGGATCCACTTGTATCTTTATGGCGAGGTTTTGTATATGGACATGTATGTTCCAGAGATCAGTTTTCTGACATTTATCTCTCTTACAAGTAACTTCACTCGAGCCTTTCGATCTTGGATTCTCTGCTCTCTCTCCATACTCAGCTCTTTCCTTTATAATGTATTTCAGCTATCGTCTTCCCCTCTAACCTCACACATTAGGGGGCATCTGTTATACACCAGAATGGCACCTCTCCGTCCGAGTGTCAACTTTCCTTATGTTGGCACACAAAAGGACACTTATGGATTGAGGTTTTCCTAGAATACTATAGCTTGGCTTATTATGAAATACATTCTGCCTCTATCCAGCTAATTGCTTTGCCACATTTGCCATGTTAATATGTATGTGCGACTCTCTCTATTGACAACTCGCGTATCACTCGCGAGTCTCCCTTATAGCAAGTCGTCCATCCTTGTATACACGGGTTTCTCTTCTATATAGTCGCGCATCATTCATGGGTTTCTCTACTGCGGACCCGCGAATGTGTTTCTTAACATTTAAATATTAAAACATGCGTTAACTGGAGATTAGTTATGTCATGTAACTGGATTTCCTTAACTGCTGTAACTTCTCTAACCTTCGAACTACCTTATTTCACCCATATAAATAGAAGTAGGAGAAGACATGAGAAGGACTTGGAATTTTATGCATTGTTATGCTGGAGAAATTGGAACTCCCTTTTCCTACACCTTTGCCCTAGGAGCTTTCCCTTGTGTTGCAGAGCTTGGAGGTTGAGTTCTTTGGAGAAGAGAAACAGCAGATCTAGATCAAGGTTTTGTGAGGTGCCAAACTTGAAGAGAAGGTATATTTGTACTTGTTTTCAAGATTAATAAAGATGTGATGTCCTTCTTCTTCCCAAATCATTGTTCAATGTGTGATTGAATCTCTGTTTATGATTATATTATAATGTTATTCAGATCATTGTTTCATATTCATTTGATTATCATTGTCTTATATGTGGTCATAATGGTTTGAGGAAGGTATAACTTGTTTTGCAGGTCTCTTGGAGCGAGAGGAGCAAGAAGAGGATTGAAGAGAAAGCTTGGACCAACCTTCAGTTAGTCAGGTGTGGACCTTTCTCATCTCTGAATCTTGTTTATATATACTTGCTGAACATTGTGCATCTCTCTTTCAACCCCAGTACATTGATGGCCTCTTAAAACCTAGCCATAGGACATTTTCCTTTATAACACCTCCCTTTATTGAAATCTATCAAAATCTAAACTAAAACAAAACCGAAATAAAATAAATCAAAATAAACCACCAAGTCAATTTATTTATGTACAAGATAAAAGAACAAAAACAAAACTCAGGAGAAATAAGGTTTGGGAACTAAACCATTTACTAGTAAGTTCTCTTTCCACCCTTGTAAATATTGCAATTTATAGGTTGAGGGGTCAAGATTTGCCGCAATCTGGAAAGGTCCTACCCACAACTGTTGAAATTTCGTTTGTTTTCCTTTCTCATCATGGGGGTGGTCCCACTTGAGAACCAAATCTCCCACCTTGAATTCTTTTTCTCCATCCTTGTGTTTATCAAACCATCTCTTAACTACTCCCCGTTGTTGTTTAAAACATTCTCTGGCCTTGGATCTAGATTCCTCTGCCTTCAAAAGATTATGTATCCTTACCTACAAGACCTCATTATCTGATCCTCTAGATTCCTGAGCTATTATGGAAGAGGGTAGCATGATATTGGGGGGTAGAATGGCCTCTTTTCCATAAACAAGGGTGTATGGAGACACACCTAACGAAGTCTTGGGGGTGACCCTATCATCCCAAAGAGCATTTGGTAATGCTGAGTGCCAACTCCTCTGATTTTCTATCACCGTCTTTTTCAAAATCCTAATCAGATTCTTGTTTGTAGATTTAGTTAAACCATTTCCCTGTGGATAGTAATTAGCAGAGTAATGCAACTAAATTCCTTTCTCATGAGAAAATGCAGTTAATATAATCAAGGAAAAATAAGTAGCATTATAAAAAACTAAAGAAATTGGAACTCCAAACCTGGTCATAATATGGTCTTGCAAGAAGTCCATGACCGAATCTTCGTTTACTTTATGCAACGGAATGGTTTCAACCCAACGAGTGAAGTAGTTGGTTGTTGTCAGAATATACTTATGTTGCAGGGAATAATTTTACTTTATCTCCTTAATGATATCCATCCCCCACTGCTCAAAAGGCTCTGTTATCATCACAGGATTTAATGGTCCTGCTGCCTTAACTTGTCTTCCACCACACCTTTGACAAATGTCGCATTTTATTACACGGGCATGTACATATTTGAACAATTTGGGCCAATAGTATCTGGATCTGAGAATTTTATGAGCTGTAGTATCTTCGGAGAAATGTCCTCCAATAGGCCCATCATGTAAATCTATCATTACCTTCTTCGCATCTTCTTTCTCTAAGAATCTAAGAAGGACTCCATCATAATTCTTTTTGAATAATATTCCTTCAACAATTTGATACGAGGCTGATTTAAGACGCAGTGCTCTTCTTTGCTTAGAATTCCAATGTTTTGGTAACAAACCCGCCTGAAGGTAATGCACAAGGTCTCGATACCAAGAGTTTGGAGCTGTGAAAAGAGGACATATATCCATCAAATGTAACTTAGCTTTGTCTTCCTAGTCATGTTCTTCATTGTCTTTACTTTCAGTCATGAGTATGCACAATCCTTGCCCTTTGACCATGGAGGCTGGCTTCAATTCAAGTTCATAGTCCTATAGAGCCATTACCCAGTTGCCTCTCCTTTCTCCTAGCTCCTTTTGTATGAAAAGAGACCTCACAGCTAGGTGTGGAACTATTACCTTTGTCCGGTTCTTCAGTATATATGGTCTGAATTGTTTCACCACTTTGAACACTGAATAAGCTTGTTTATCCACAGCTGGGTAATTCAATTTGGCCCCTTGAATACCAGTGCTCATAATCGATATGGGGAACTCATCTCCCCCATCTTCCTTCTAGGTAAGCACAGCTGCTAGTGAATTATCAGATGCAAAAGTGTACAAAATAAAATCTTTATCAAAATATGGACTTTTGAGGGAGGGTGCGTGCGCAATAGCTGTTTTAATCTTACTAAATGCATTCTTCTCTACATCAGTCCACTTGAATTGTACACTTTGATTTACCATTTGCTGCAAAGGTTTAATAATTTGAGTGAAATTTGGCACAAACCTTCGCACGAAGTTTATTGTCCCCATAAATGATTGAATGCCCTTTTTATTATGGGGTAAGGGAATCTATTCGATGGCTTTGATCATTTTTGGGTCTATGGAGATCCCCTTCTTAGAAACCACGTGACCCAACAACCTACCTTCTGTAACAGCAAACATGCACTTCTTGGGGTTTAGTGAGATACCGTATTTTTGGTAGCATTCAAAAATATGCTTTAGATGAAATGCGTGTTCCTCTCTTTTCTTTGAGAATATCGTGATGTCATCGAGGTATACTATAGCACTGTGTCCAATCATACTGTAGAAATCTATGTCCATAGCCCTCTGGAAGGTAGCTCCAGTGTTTATGAGTCCAAAGGGCATCCTTCTACAAGCAAAAGTTCCCCACCTGGTCTTGAATGTCATTTTTAGTCTATCTTCTTTGGCTACTAATACCTGATTGTAGCCTGAGAATCCATCTAATAAATAGAATAGTTCAGAACTTGAAACCATTTGCAATATCAGATCCATGGGTGGAATAGGATAATTGTCTTTATCTGAAGCGCGATTTAAGTTTCTAAAATCCACACATAGCCTGATTTCCCTAGATTTCTTCCTCACTGGTACTAGATTCGAGACCCATTCCGAGTGTCTAACCTTGAATATAATTCTAGCATCCAATAGTTTCTTAACTTCACTCTGGATTAAAGGTTCTAATTTTGGATGTATTTTCCTTAAAGGCTGCTGATAAGGTTTTATTCCAGATTTGATGGGGATAACATGCTGGATAATATTGGTGTCATATGTCTTTAAATCTTCATACGTCCAAGAAAAAACATCTTTGTATTGCTTGAAAATACTGATGAACTTATCCCTTTCAACTGGGGAGCAACATTTTCCCAGATTCACATATTTAGGCTCCATCTCAGTCCCCAAATTAATCAACTCGAACTATAGAGATGAGCTATGGGTCTTCACATTTGCTGGTTTTCTAAACTTTTCATTTAAATCAAACATCTGTTCTAAAGTCTTGACTCCCCTAGGAATAAAATTATTGAATTTTAGCTCAGCCTGATGTTTTTCATCATCAATAATTGCCCCTTTGAATGCCTCATCATTTGTCAAGCATTCTATAATCTGCTGATCATCATCGAACACTTGTAGATTGGTAATCATATCTGGAACTGAAGGTCTAAAAATCAATTCAACAGAGCACCGATTATTAAAGGGCACAAGCCTCATAGCTAAGGTGGCCAAGAAGTCAACTACTGCATGCTTAAGTCTTGGAATCGATACAATGTTAAATGCATTAAAACATTTAAATAAATCCCATACTTCATTTTGATAAGCTTTTAAATGAGGAGAAATGCAATGTATTTGATTCCGAATTTGTTTTACAATTATTTCAGAATCTCCGAACACTTTCAGATTATTTTCTTTTAATTCATTTGCTTTCCTTAATCCTTGAACCAACGCTTCATATTCAGCTGTGTTATTGGTACATTCAAACTCTAACCTACATGAAAGAAAATATTTGTTTTTCATAGGGTCAATCAGGACACAGCCGGCTCCCGGCCCCTCTAAAGTTTTAGAACCATCAAAGAAAAGCGTCTAAAACTCGCTACTCACTACTGTGTGAGAATTAATATCTACATCTACAGCTAAGTCTACTATTTTACAATTGATTTCATCAGCCTATGAAAACCGAAGGAGATCAGGCTAAGCGTCAGATGTACTACTGGTTTCTTTCGCTTGATAGTTTCCTGGTTCTAGCTCAATAAAGTAGTTTCCCAAAACAGAATCCACTGGCTCATTTTTTTCTTCCAACTAAGTAACATTGTGTTTCATGTGGGGCTCCCTTAAAACATTAATTTGATTTGGGATTCCTTTATATGGCAGCCACAGATGCGACTAGTCTGAGGCAAAATATCCATTCAGCTTTGCAGACCAATCTCTGCTCAAAACATGTCCATAAGCTTCTGATATGTTAGCCACCGCAATATCGATAACTTGACACATCTTATCATTTGAATATAAGCAAACAAGAACATCCTCCATTTCCCCAATTACCTTCACATTTGTTCTATCCAACTGAACAACCCTCTAAGTAGATGGTTTAGGTTGTCCATTTATCGTTTTGCAGACCGACAGCGCCATGACATTGAATGATGCCCCCGAGTCTACTAGGTAGTTATGCACATTATGGTTGAAAATTTCAAAAGTGAGGAGAAAAGGTGGATTCTTTCTTTTAGGCTTACCTCCCATACTTGCTTCACCAATTTCTTCTTCTTGGGGCTGATTTTCAGTGGGTAGCCTCTCCTCTAATACTTCAAGTGCTTTCAATAGCTTTTCTTTCTGCTATGGCACATTGCACATTTCAAATAATGAGATGTTTTCCCTTACCTTCTTGATATCCTCCACAATGTCATAATCCATCTTATGTTCTATGAGATCCGATCTAACATTATTTATTTTTTCTTCATTGGGCTTAGTAGGCATGCTAGTCTGTCTAGGATTTTTACTGGTGATGGTAAACTCTGGAATTTTATTAGCTGAGGAGCTATTTTGAAATTTCTTAACATTCTTTTGAAGTGTTTTGATCTTTGGGAGCATAAGATTGTTTTCCTTGATCAAACCCTAGCTTCTTTTCGTTACATTTGTTTCCAGGATGCCCTCATGTCTCAAGACCTTTTCTTCCTCGACATCAAACAATGATACACAGTCCCATAAAACCATAGCTTCATCCTCCTATTTTTCTATTGATTTATTGTTATCTTTCCCTTCTTCATCATTGTGTTCAGTTAATTTGGAATCCAAAAGCTGATTCATGACTAACGTCATTGAATTTATCGATTGAGGACAATTCTTTTCAGAATGGTGTTGTTGGTGGAAAGTGCAAAAGTTATCCATTCCTACCTCCGTTAAGTTCATAGATGCAGGGCTGTGCAAAGGGGGTTGGGATTGACTGTTATATTCCATTTTCTTTTAATAAGGCTTGTAGAACTTTTGGGCTTCCTTTTCCTTTTCCAAGTCTATGATTATGTTAGAGAGCTTCTGCATCATCTTTTCCATTCCTTCAAAATTTGGTAATTGCTCCTCTTTAGGATTAGTAAACAACAAAGCTTTCCTCCTAATATTTTTTCTCCTGACTGTTCAAGATAATCTTCGATACTTTCCCTTTCAGCCTCTACTCTCTCCGCTTCCTCATAAGTCTCTGCTAGCGTAGGTTTGGCCTTCATTTTGGAAAACATGGCTAGCTTGGTTCCTGGAGCTGAGGTATAATACTCAATCAGGACTTTATCCGAGGGTTTGTTAGCTTCAGAAAATTTATTAAGATAGGCTACGAATCATTGGGTGAAACTATGCAGCTTCTCTTTTCTTTCTTTATTTAAGGTGCATAGTCCTTTGATGAGAGCTGCATGAGTTTTTTGGGTTGCATACTTACTTCTAAAAATCCTTTCGAAGGTATCCCAATCGGGGATAGATTTTGCAGGGAAACCAAAGTACCACGATGTTGCTGCTCCTTTAAGGGTGTGTGGAAAAAGTCTACAAACTACATCCTCATATTCTCCAGCCCTTAATCCTTAGATTGCCAAATAGAAACTTTGCAAGTGGTCATCTACTAACATCTTCTCATTTGGATCAAACTTGGGCAACATCTTTTCAAGAGATTGAGGTAAATCATGCAAAGGAGGTGTTAGGTTTAAAGGTGATCTGGCTTTCCAAGCAGGTGGTGGATTAGGTGGGTTGGGTGGCTGATTTGTGTTTACGCCTTCCATGAGTCTGGGTGGAGAGTGAGGTGGTGAATGAATAGGAGTATGAATAGGAGAATCGTAAGGAGTATCTGTGCCTACTGGATTCAAAGGCTATACAACTTCCTATAAGGCTGTTTCTACAAGTTCCTCCAAATATCCAACCAACACTGAGTCTTCCAATATAGGACGGTCTTTCCTTTTATATTATCTTCTGGGCAATTAAGGGATAATCGGTAATCCTCCAATATTCTTCACGTATGCCCTAGTGTGTCTTCTCAAGTCATTAACAACTTTGTTGTCCACCAAATACAAATGTTCTCTACCATTCTCTTCAGGACTTGGATTGGGAAACAAACTGCCTTCTAAATTGTCACAGGTGGAATAGTCTCGGGAAAACGGGTTTCCCTGGCCAGCCATGCACTGGCGGCCCTCCTTCTAGTGGTAGAAACTATTGAGGCCTAGAAATTTGCAGGCAACAACAGCAAGGGATTCTCCCCAGTCAATGTTCCCAACTAGCCCATGACTGTTTGGTGTAGGGAATCCATTCGGTTTGTGGTCCGAATACCATGGGTCAAGTAACAAAAATAAAAGGTTGTACCGGTTGCAGCCCGATCCACCATATATTTTGTATTTTTTGACATAAAGTATTATATGAAAGTGCCTATCTAAAATGTAGGCTGATAAAGAATGCAAGGAGCATCACAATGTGATGCACAGGTTCTTACCTCTTGTCTTAGACTCTCTTGCATCTAAATCATACACAACTAGAAAATACATACTAACTAAGCTGTCTCTAGAGAGCAAAAAATTAATTCATGAGTAATGTAATACTGTTCACAAGTTAGGGTCAATCATAGATAGATGTTCTTAGAATCAAAACACATAAACATGAATGAATATATACACGACAAGATAGCTCATCAACAGTTAAAACCTCCATTACTCATAGTGGAAATTATTACAGAATATACCAGAGAAAATTTAGATAAGAACATAGGTTCAGAAACTTAGAACGCTCTCATAGTTAATGAAACATAGTTGAAAACGAAATAGTTCCCCTTCAACATTGTTCATTTGATCACATTTGAACATTCCACACAACACCTTCTCCAAAAGGAAAAATTTGCAATTTGTTATTGTAAAACAAAGTAGTTCCTCTTACAAACAATGGCTCACAATTTTTTCCAGGGAAAAATCCCCTTGACTCTATCTAACTTTCCTATACTTATACTACAAGCAAAACTCTTGGGCTGCCCCTCGGTGCCCTTTGGGATTCCCCAAACCATTCAGTCCCATGATTTTGTCTTTTAGTGAGTGCTCATGATTTATACAGTACGTTACATTTCAGATTAATATTTTAAGAGCACTTTATAAAAAGGGACCAACTTGGTAACTGATTAACTTTTCCCAATCCTGGGCCTCTGCTGCTATCGATCTATTTGAGATCTTAGAGCCTTACTTTATTCTCCTCTTTCTTCATCTTTGATTCTTCATTTTCTTTCTCTTCCCTCCTTGCAACCTCCTTTCTTCTGCTTTGTCTTCGAGCCATATCTTCTCCCTGCCGTAATATGGAGAATCTTTTGAGTTCATCTGCAGTTAAACAAAACATCACATTAATTAGGACTGCATCTTTTCAATAAACTTAAACTATACCAGCAACAAAACTGGTCATCAAAATGAGGCCCAGTACTGCGCCTTCATTGTGAAATCCTCAACAAGAATAAAAAACCAACGTTGCCCACACAGGGCTTTTAAAACTTCACAAAATGGCGGGAAAACCTTATCGGTGGCTTAAACCACTAAGACATTGGCCGGATAATCTTACTTAAAGCCACAACGTCGGGTTTCAGATAGACAATGGGTTCCGTGGGACTGTTAAGTCTATCAGGTTTGGAAGAACTAAATGCTAGAGCATCGGGTGGTAAAGTTCCCTGTTGGAAAACGGAACGACATCAACGTCGGGAGGTTAGTTAATTACGCAACCGCAATGGAGGAAGTTGAAACAGCTACGGGCCCCGCGGCCAAAAGCCGAAACGAGGAAACCAAGACAAAACATTGGTGAGTGGAGCAGTTATATGGCAGACACTTAGTTCGCTCGGGAGCCACAACAACAGAAAACAATCAGACTATAGCCTTCGATCAAGGTCATAAAATTTTCGCTATGGCGCAAAAACAGTGTGAAAACTTTAAGCGTTCGAAAAAATTAAGGTCGTGCAGCAGTCCAAAAAACTTGTCTCACTTCAAAATAGTGACTTCACAAAGATCAAATAACCCCGACTCACACTTCGACCAACCTCCAATAATGCAAACAAGTCAAAACAAAAGCAACATGGCATCGAAAAAATCAAGATTATCCTATGGAACACTCATCATTCAGCTTCCGCAATGAAGGCTCCATAAGGAAATATGGCTCCGATACATTGTTTAAATGGCCTCCGAACAATCAAACTAAAAATGTTACTCCAGCTGGGCAACACTTAAAGTTTGTTTCACCCCTGAAATAGTGGTGAAAATGAGAAATAGGCTTCCGAGAAGAAAGAAAGAAATAAGATCAAAGGGCGATATTTTAAAACCAAACTCCAAATTCCACACTGAAATCAGTTTAAGACATAAGCACTTTTTTGAAAAGAATGAAAAGAGTTAACTTCAAAACAGTTCAAACTTGGAGCAGAGGGGGAAACAAAAATAGAGTTCAAGGATCCAAACGACTCTAGGCAAGATAAGAATTAGAAGGAGGGTCCAAAATTTCAAAAATTTGGGAAAACAGTTGTAGCTGCAATACACCTATAAAGAGAAAATTCTCCAAGTAATATCTCATGCATGTATATATAAGAGGTTAGATAAACAATATATCAAACATATAATAAAATACATTCGTTAACCACAATACATGAAATAGACTCAACACAATGTTGGAAGAAGAATTTTATTTATTAACAATAAGTGAATGAGATAAGAGTACAACCCAGTTTCTGAGACAAGGACTCCTTTGCAGCAAAAGGACTCTGAGTTCTACTGCTCCAAGACTTCTGAAGATATACCACCAGGATAACTTTGCTCTCCAATCTTGATTGATTATTACCCACCCCAAGGTCTCTATTTATACTTTGGGAAATGGAGTAGTTTCGAAGGATGGGGTGGTTGAAACAATTGGGATAGTTAAATATTAGGGCCCAAATAATCTCAAATGATCGTGTTTTAAATCCAAACTAATATGTACGCAACTATTGATATAGGCAACCCACATATGACACGCAAGTTTCTCAAAGGAAACCTGCATACGATGGTGTACACGGGTCGTAATGCAAATAGTAACGTACAATATGCGAGTTGCAATGAAGATAGTAACGTACGCAACTCAACACTTAGAAAAATATATAGCAAGATGGTTTAAGAGGTAAATTCATCTCAAGTCATGCCCATCTATAGTGCTTCAGTAAACTTCAATCCTAGTTTTTCCTTCTGTGTACCAACATAAAGAATATCAGCACTTGGACGGAGAAGTGCCATTTGGGTTGATAACAAGGATTGGTTCCTCCCATGGTCAGATGTAAGTGTTGTGCCATTTTGATAAGGTGGTAGGTGGGGCCTCCCATTATCAAATATAAGTGCAGTGGCCTACATCTAGTATGAAAAAGGACTGGCTATGTGGAAGTACATCCAACATGAAAAAGGGTTTTCCCTGTAGTGGCCTACATCTAGTATGAAAAAGGATTGGCTCTGTAGAGACCCACATCCAGTATGAAAAAGGAATGGCTATGTGGAAGTACATCAAGCATGAAAAAGGGTTTGCTCTGTAGTGGTATACATACAATATGAAAAAGGACTGGCTCTATAGAGGAAGACCTACATGGAGGCTAGGCCTACAACCTACATGGAAAAAGGTTGGCTTTGTAGAACTTCCTATGATGAGAAGAATGAAAAGATAACACCATTTGATCGAGATAGCGAAAGCAGTGATGATTATGATGATCCAGTGATGATCTAGATTTGATGATGATCTAGTGATGATCTAGATTTGATGATGATCCAATGATGATCCAACTTTGATGATGATCCAATGATGATCCAGAGAAGAATACTTGTGCTGATGAATTGTGTCAAGATAATACCTTCCTAGTTAAGAGGGAGTGTTGATGTATTTGTAACTTTGGAATGTATTCACTTATATATATTGTATTTCATTGATCGTTGATGCTCCTATCAGGAGAATCACTTGTATTTCCTTGTACCACGATGTTCCTATCGAGAGAAATACTAAAATTCATGACGTAGTCCCCTTCGTTATAAGTCGGGTCATTAGTACCCTAGTTGTGATTACTCGAGCCTACATAACATAGTCAAATATTAAATGAATGAAAGAATATAAATAGAGAGTGAGCCTCTCTATTTATTACACACACACACTCAACTGTGGCGCATGAGTGAGAGAGGAAGTGTTCACACAAGTGAGAGAGAGAATAGTTGTGGGAGATCATCTTTTCTGTGTTTGGGTTTTACTGCTGCCATTGGTGCTCATTCTATCTCTGAGGAAGTTGCGGGGTTTTTTCCTTTATGGTTTCCCTGAGGATAAATCTTTGTGTCTATTGTCTCTTGTGATTGATTGTTGTGCATGCTATTCTATCATATAAGATCCTAATATCATATTGTTTAAATGATAAAAATCTAACATAATAGAGATTGACCACAGAGGAGGAAGTTGCAACGAATTGCAGAGCTTGACAGGTTCCCGAAAAATGAAACACCGCTGTCTGGAAGTAGTTTCACCAATCCAAGCTTGCTAAGTACACCAAGTCCATCTGATGTGGCTTGAGGACAAGTCACAAGACTATGTTGGGGGGCTATTGGCAAGGGGTTGGGGTAAGTTTTGCAGCATCGCAGATGCTACACAAGCCTAGAAGACACCACTGAAGACAAAGATAATGTGATAGGCATAAGATAGACTACTTTTGATTACTTTGTGTCACCTTTTGTACTTGTTCACCATTTTTTTTGGATATTGGTCATTAGTTAGTTAAATCAGTTAGGAGTTTTTTAGAAGTGGACCATGAATGTAAAGGTGCGAGCCTATATATAGATATAGGTATAAGTAAAGAGATATACAGAGATACATAGAGAGAGAGGGAGAGAACAAGTTGTTATTTGTCTGAGATGAATTGTTGTCTGTTTTGATCTGTAGTTTTGCAGAAGTAATATGATGAGATGAATGTTGGCCTGAATCACTATTGTATTCTATTTCCCTGTCTTTCTATTCCTGCAAAATTGATGATACATGATAAGTGACTCCGAATTATGGATCTATGATGCGATGTTTATTGTTTATGAATACTGTTATCTTTTAGATCTGTTCTGCACTAGTAGATATGTTACAATTATGAATGAATGATGTGCAATGATGGACAGTTCTGTTAAAGAAGTCGATCTATTCTGGTTGTTGAGGTGATAAACCATCGATGCGTTAACCCTATTCTATACTACAAAAACTTGGTTCCGTTAGCCCTCTCTCAAACATCTTGGGTTTGGACCTCATCCACTCTGCAGGTGTTGCTGGATAGGGTAAAACCTATCTGGGCCAAGGATTAGGGAGATCACGGCGAGTCGAGTGTTTATAGAGTGGGACCCATGTCGACTAGGTTTTGTTGGTTGAGGGTTGAGGCAACACATATTTGCATTTGGGGAGAGATTTAGCTACAAAATACACTACAAGAGGACTCAACTTTCACTTTTTGGTCAATACAAGTTTTACAGACTTCTAACCTGACACACTTTTACCTTTACAGACACCCACTTGAAATGAGATTTCTTCCTCTATTGACTTGTAATATCAAAAACACTTTTTACCAACTTGTAACTTGTGATAAACATTGAAACAACTACATTTATACAAGCTCACAAGATCATATAACCAAAGTATTTAAGTAAGACTTATGTAGAGAAATATATTATCTAGACACAACAAAAGAAGTACAACTATATTTAGACAAGCTCACAAGATCATAGAACTAAAGTATTTAAGTAATTAACTTGTGTAGAGAAATATATTATCTAGACACAACCAAAGAACTACACCGCAATTACAAACTTGGAAATTTAGAAGGATGTTTCACCTTTTAGAGAGCTTAGACTCTCAACACATTCAAAACACAAGCTCTCAAACTCTTTTCAGAGTTTTTCTTCTTCTTCTCCACTACTCCGAGCTTTCTCTCTTCTCTTCTCCTTGTTCCGTACACACCCTCTCCTTTTTTTCATTATCCTTGTTATATACAAAGAGACTAAAATTTGTTTCTCTTAGAGGCTACCAACTAACATTAAATATTTTAATTAATTTCTACCTAGAAACTTAACTTCATAAATTCAATTTGGTTGCACTCAAAACTGAGATGTTATATAGATCTATGATTCATTAATATTTCCAACAACTATTAGTATGTCTCCCCTTATAAAGGAGATTAATAATATGTCCTTTTTTTAATATATTTTCCGTATTGACCTCTTTAATTATTTATATTTTTTTTAACAAAGAAAAAAAATCAATTAATATTCATTGAGATATGAATTAAAGAAAATTTACGTATATTGTGGAAGTTATATTCCTAATAATACAATACCCCTTCAAGCTCTACTAGTAGTACATTGACAAACTCCCAAACAATAAAGTGCAAACTGTTTGACAAATCACCCTATTACAAGGCAACAAAATTGTGCATCAAGAAAGACTACATAAAACTCCTCAAAGGAGAAAAAACTCATAAATGGCTATAGGTAAAAAGTATCAAAATGTCCAAAGAGGTTGGATCACTACTACATGGAGGGGGATATTAAGACAATAATTTTGTAAATTATCTCAACTTAAGAAAAAACTAAAATTGTGTATTGTCTTAAATATTGTCTTTAACCGGGTGTCTTAAACTATTGTATTAAATAATTGTCTTAAACTATTGTGTTTAATTTAAGACAATAAATTGTCTTAAATTAAAGACATTTATTGTCTTAAATTAAATACAATAGTTTAAGACAATTATTTAAGACAATAGTTTAATACACCCTGTTAAAGACAATATTTAAGACAATACAAAGTTTTGTTTTTGTCTTAAGTTAAGACAATTTAGAAAAATATTGTCTCAATACCCCTCAATGTAGTAGTTATAGAATGTAAATATTTATGATAGGGTACAGTGGAATCTAAACACCAACCATTTGCATTATATAATGCAACTTCTCTACCGTTGAGATAACACCCTACAACTTCATATAATCAAATTTAATATTTGTATTTTTTAGATATTTTTTAAGGAATAATCATAAAAAGCATAATACTCACTATATTTCAGTCATTCATCCATTAAAGAGAAAATAAGTAAAAGTTGTTGGTCAATTGTGACAAATGATAACCACCCTCGAACTCTTCGCGTTGATGCTATATATGTGATTCAATGTCTAATTTATGATGATATTACAAAGTCTCCCAAACCCTCTTGTGGTCATAGGAGCTTTGAGCGAATGTAGAGATCATAATAATATCTTAGTAACACTCATATGAAAATACTTAATGGAAACGTCAAGCATCTAGGTGCTGGCCTACATTCTAAATAGTGTAAGTTCTCTAAGGTGGGAGGGTTATTTCTTTAACAAGAAGATAATGAGTAAGACTCAACCATTAATGCGTAATCTCTTAAGTCAGTTCCATTCAGTGAAAAACTCAGGAGATAGCTTTTGTGAGGCACATGTAGCTCCAACTCTCATTCTATCCAACACATTCTTTCATCATTACGAATTCCTTCATCATTAATTTGTAGTAGAAACAAGAAGGTTGAGTATTCATGTAGCAACAACACGATGTTCAACAGTTAGTGTTGATCTTGCACACTCAATAAATATTAGGGTTTCAATACTGCAATGGCAGGCATACCAAGTCGAATGTGGCTCTCAGAATATCACACAAAAATCATGGATTGGTATTTTAAATTTATGGAGAAAGCTGTTATTTTCCAAGTAAAATCAATCTTTCTTACTCTTCGCACCGACAACAATCTTTTGCGATCAAGACCACTCTCTTCAAATGCAAGATGTAGATATTTCAGCTTAACTGTAGGTTTTGTTACTCAAGTTGGCTGACATATATGAAATCTTCGGTGTTCACACTCAAATGGCTGAGATCGTTCAAAATTTTTTGTGCATATCCATTGAACCACTGGGCTCCATTCACGATGACTTCAATCCTCTACAAGAATTCTCACATGATCATTTGATGGGTTTGGTCTTTTTCGGTCTTTGACGCAACTTCAGAATTGCATTCTAAATATGTAAAGGAATGCTTTCAAATTTTAAACATGCTTAGTATGCCTCTTTCAAAAGCTAATACGTGCACTTCCAGTGATCGATGGACTTCCTAGTAAATATGAAGAATTTACAAATGGTGCACATCCAAGAAATCCAACAATTGGTGAATAAATAGGCACAAATTAAAATTTTAAGAGCTAAGAACAGAAAATACTATCATATATTATATACAAAAATCTCGTCAAGAATTATTAGCATAGGAAATCATGATATAGTAAATCAAGATAAAGAATATGTCTCAATCCATGGATCTGATCATGTCATCTCAGTGTGAAACCCAACTAAAGCGACACAACTTTAATGCATTCACCACTACTTTAAGATTTGATGCAGTTAGTCACTTCACGATTGTGCTTGAAGAACATGGACATAAGAAACTAGAGACGGAACTACCTAATGGCTTGGAAAATCTTTTCACAAAACAAACAAACACATATTATAAAATACAAACACATATTCATATAATTATGATTTATTTTTTTCCAATTATATTTATTTCCATAATCATGCAAAATATGCATTGTTAAATAAACTCACTGTTACAGAAATGCGTACACCTATGCAGAGTCCAGCAATATATCTAGAATTTTCCCCAAAAAAATCAAGGTAATTGAATTCTAGAATAGGAATTCAGATAGACATAAAAATCGCATAGTTTCTATCTGTTTCGTCTAGAATGCCTCCAACGCAGATGCATAATTTACTCCACGCATAACTCTCATCCCTCTTGTGGATGGATTTAATTAAGGAGGAATGAAAGGTAGGTCCAAAAATGCCCCTTAATTTACAAGTACACATAAACAATATATTGGCAATCAAATCCATTGAATCTGTAACTATAATACTTACAAGAAAGGAATATAATGTATAATGGGAAATTTAGGGATTTAACAGTGAAACTATATGTATAAACATATTATCAAAGATTTATTGAGGAATAAATGGATTTTTAAGTATAAATATATTGGGATTCAGAATTAAAATGGGTAGAATTGCAATATATAGATAGATCCATTTAATTCATATTTATCAAATGCCCAGAACTTACCAAAGTAGTCTGAAACAGTACGCTTATTGCAAAATCTTTGAGTAAGCCCAAGTGGGAAATCAATGCCATAAGGAAGGAATTTCCAAGTATGCCCAAGTGGGAAATAAATTCCATAAGGAAGGAATTTCAGGTCTCTATTCGGGAAGGGTCATCAGGACAAATCTAACCCATGAAAACATGAATGCATAAAAAATGAATTTTCATACATGTTCCATATGAAGAACTCGATTAGTATTCCCTGTAAGCTCAATAATATTCACCACGGATGCATGGTATTTACATAAGGTTAATTGAATCTTATCTAACCCATGTGAACTCAATAAATCGCACTCATGTCTATTCCATAGTAATGAATATACTTGGGAATGGGTGTCGATAGTATTCAAGCATGCACCTGTTTGAGTGTGCCAAAAATTTATAGATATGTCTAAAATGCCTCCACCAGATGCCAAAAGATTGTTCTAGAAGGGTCAACATGCTAATGCCTTGACTGCTGCACAATGTTCATCTAATTTGTGTAGATATTGAGAGGAAGAATTATGGCATGCCATGCTCTTGTCCTAAATGTAGAGTAGATTGTCATTTCCCCCACTTGCAAGTTGTTGTACAGAAGGAGACCATTTCAATCCACAAACCTCCTCAGTATGCCCTCTGTATGTTTGAAAAATGTGTTCATAGATGCAAACCGTCTTCCTAAATAAATAAAAATGGGATGTCCCTATTCCCATGTGGGTCTTCATCGAAGACCATATACTAGTGATCCATCCAATTGGCCTTTATATTTGGTTCCACGCACTAGTCTATGGAAATGTGTGCTCAACTAGTGGGTGGAACCAATATGATGCTAGGGTCCTGGAATAATAAAAATAATTGGTCTTTTGTAATGTTTAGGTTTTTGATGTCTTTATAACTCAAACCATCAAAGTAGTATTGCCTCCTGGATTTTATGCAGAATTCATCCTAGGGAAACATGTTAACTATTTCGATATTTTAGGATTCCAGGGTGTTGGTCATGGGATACCCTAAGATAGGGAAGGGGCCAGGATGGATCCTAACCATGTGCCACTCCCTCCATGCACACCAAAACCCCCTTGGCTATATCCTCCCGCGAGTCCTATGATTGAGGATACACATGAGGCCTTATTTGACTTAGCAGATACATTGCTTCAGCATGGAACTGATGTCCAAGGTAATGTATGCCAAGGGGTTGACACTTCTAAGGCTGGCCCATCACATAGTAAGGATCCATCTATAGATCGCACAAGAGACGTAGAGTGTTCAGAGCATCGTGTTACTCCACACCCTTGCACATCGTGTGGAGGCATATGCTATGGCCCTGATTCAAACTTCTGGAATGATGGATTACTTTGATTTGTAAGTAAAACTCATTATTTTCATATTATATTTTGTTTCATATCACAATTTTCAATTGTTTCACAATTTATTTCTATTTAATTATCTAACAAATTACGTGAACAAATATATAGCTGGTGTCCCATGGTACCCCAGAGTCGCATTGTTTGTCGATTAATGTTGAGAACATTTGCTACTGTCAATATTGCATATGGGTTGGTTCTTCACCATTAGCAGTAAGAACTATACTTTTTAATTTGTCAACGTTATTTACATATTTATAGTATAGATTGTAACATTGAATACATCCTAATTTTGATACAATATGTTTTATGCAAGGTGATTAGGATGAGTACATTGAATCCCAGCCTACTCCCTCTCATGTAGAGGTAGATTCCCAGACACAGGTATTATTTTAAATATGATTTTAATTATGCTTTTAATTATGTTTCACTTTCTTTGGAAAAATCAATTTTCGTCCATCATGTACATGTCTCATTTTCTTTGTATTATCTGACATTGACATATGTTACTTTATGCAGACATACATTGAGCCATTGGTGCTTGAAGAGCACCAAAGAGAGGTTGTTGCTGACCCACCTCCCCCCCCCACCAGGTACATGTATGTTTCGCTTTCTTTGAAAACATCATTTTCCATCCATGTAGTATATATGTCTATGATTCTTTTTATTATCTGAATTTGACATATGTTATTTTATGCAGGCTTCTAGTGAGGCAATGGTGCTTGAAGAGCGCTAGACCGATGACCCACCTATGACGAGCTAGCAGGTACATTTATGTATCGCTTTCTTTTAATTGTGATTTTAATGATTCAACATGTACTTTTTTAATTTTTTGAAATTGTCTAATTGTATCTTTATCCTTTTGTACGTAGGAACATGAGTTTGATGAATATGTTCAAAAAGTGAGCTTCTTCACTAATACAAGTAGAATTCCTTTTCTCTCATTGCTAGTTAATCGATCAACTAGTTACACACCTCCTCACATCCCCCAGGTATATTTATACATTTCAACTATTACTTATATTTCTTTTTGTACATGCAAGTATATCTTTCCTTGTTTCCCCCATTGATATGTCTCTTTTTCTTTGTATTATCTGACATTGACATATGTTACTTTATGCAAGAATCTAACAAGATAGTGGTGCTTGAAGAGCACCAAAGCGAGGTTATTTTCAACCCACCTCTGACGAGCCAGTAGGTATGTTTATGTATTGCTTTCTTTGTACATTTATTCATGGATTTCTTTGATTTGGTGCTTTCTCTTTGTACAGTTTTGTATGTTTTTGTATCGCTTTGACATATGTTTCTTTATGCAGGAATATATTGAGACAGTGGTGCTTGAATAGCACCAAAGAGAGGTTGTTGTTGAACCATCTCTGACGAGCCAGTAGGTACGCTTATGTATCGCTTTCTTTGTATGTTTATGTATGGATTTATCTAATTTGGTGCTTTCTCTTTATACTTTTTTGTACGTTTATGTATCGATTTGACATATGTAACTTTATGTAGGAATCTATTGAGACAGTGGTGCTTGAAGAGCACCAAAGCGAGTTTATTGGTGACCCATCTCTTCCCCCCGCCAGGTACATGTATGTTTTGATTTCTTTGGAAACATCATTTTTCATCCATGTAGTATATATGTTTTTTATTCTTTTTATTATATGAAATTGACATATATGTTACTTTATGTAGGCTTCTAGTGAAGCATCAGTGCTTGAAGAGTACCAAATCGGTGACCCATCTCTGACGAGCCATTAGGTACATTTATGTATCATTTACTTTGTACATTTATGGATCACTTTCTCTAATTTGGTGTTTGAAGAGACCCAAATTGGTGATCCACCTCTTCCCCCCCAATGTACATGTATATTTGTTGACATTAGCATATATTTTTTTTTATGTAGCTTGATAGTGAGCAAGTGGTTCTTGAAGACCACCCAATCAGGGTTTCTGCTAGTGAGGCACCACGACCCACCATTACTTACTCACATAGAGTAAGTAAAAATGTTATATTGGTTTGGAATTTGAACAAATGTACATATAATTTTTATAGGTTGGTAAAATAACTTAAAAAAAATTGTTTTTCTACAGTGTCAACTGATGCAACCTATCCCTCCTGTTCAGCGATAGGGATCACCAGTGAGCAGTTAGAAAAGAAAGATAGACTTCTCTGAATACATTAGAAGTGGCAGCGAAAGAGGGGATAACTAGAATAAATGTATAGGGGGGATACATAGATGTAACATTTTGTTTTTATACACACAGATGTACAGTTTGATCCACTATTTGTATTATGGCCATGTGGCATGCCAATTTTTGTAACTTTATTTGTATACATATATAATATAAAGCAAGGTTCAAATTTATACATATATGGTTGACTTGATCTTGGAACATGATATGGTTGACTTGATATTGGAACATGATATGTGTGATTCACCTATGTGATATAATGATATGTGTGGTTCACATGTGTGCTAGTATGAATTTCCAATACTTAAAGGAAGAATTTATGACTCATAAAATTTTTAACATTATGGCTATCCTTAATTTTTTAACATCATAACCATACCATACACTACCTAAATTACGAACACTAACATCATAACACTAAGTCATGCATGCATGAGTAATATACCATATCATACCCTACAATACCCTATGATACTAACATCATACCATACTAACATACAATACCATACCATAACATAACATACTAATAATACACCATACTAACATACCATACCATTATAATATACCATACCATATCTGACAATACTAACATAATACCCTACAAACCCTAGTTGGTTTTCAATATATACATGTCCATGTGTTTCTAGTTCCATCTCATAACTTGTAAAGAGGTCACTAAACCATAGTTCCATGTCATATCTTGCCAACCCTAGTGATAGCTTGCAAATTGGTGTTCATGAAACCCTAGTTGGTCTTCAATATGTACATGTCCATGTGTTTCTAGTTCCATCTCATAACTTGTAAAGAGATCACTAAACCCTAGTTCCATGTCATAACTTGTCAACCCAAGTGATATCATGAAAATTATTGTTCATCAAACCCTAGTTGATTTCCAATATGTACATGCCGATGTGTTTCTACTTCCATCTCATAACTTGTAAATAGCTCACTAAACCATAGTTCCATGTCATAACTAGTAAAGAGTTCACTAAACCCTAATTAAATGTCATAACTTGTCAACCCTAGTGATAGAATGCAAATTGGTGTTCATGAAACCCTAGTTGCTTTCCAATTTGTACATGTCCATGTGTTTCTAGTTCCATCTCATAACTTGTAAATAGCTCACTAAACCCTAGTTCCATGTCATAACTTGTCAAACCTAGTGATAGCATGCAAATTGGTGTTCATGAAACCCTATTTGGTTTGCAATTTGTACATGTGCATGTGTAATATTCCATGTCATACCCTAAATACCCTATGATACTAACATCATACCATACTAACATACAATAACATACCATAACATAACATACTAATAATATACCATACTAACATACCATACCATTGTAATATACCATACCATACACGACAATACTAACATAATACCCTACAAAACCTAGTTGGTTTTCCATATATACATGTCCATATGTTTCTAGTTCCATCTCATAACTTGTAAAGAGGTCACTAAACCATAGTTCCATGTCATAACTTTCCAATCCTAGCGATAGCTTGCAAATTGGTGTTCATGAAACCCTAGTTGGTTTCCAATTTATACATGTCCATGTGTTTCTAGTTCCACCTCATAACTTGTAAAGAGATCACTAAACCCTAGTTCCATGTCATAACTTGTCAACCCTAGTGATAGCATGCAAATTGGTGTTCATGAAACCATAGTTGGTTTACAATTTGTACATATCCATGTGTTTCTAGTTCCATCTCATAATTTGTAAAGAGCTCATTAAACCCTACTTCCATCTCATAACTTTTCAACCCTAGTGATAGCATGCAATTTGGTGTTCATGAAACCCTAGTTAGTTTTAAATTTGTACATGTCCACGTGTTTCTAGTTCCATCTCATAACTTGTAAAGAGCTCACTAAACAATAAGCCATGCATGCATGTGTAATATTCCATGTCATACCCTACAATACCCTATGATACTAACATAATACCATACTAACATACCATAACATAACATACTAACATCATACCATACTAACATACCATACCATTGTAATATACCATACCATACCCTACAATACCCTAAAATAACATAACATGTACCATAACATACTAACATCATACCATACTAACATACCATACTGTAATAACATGTGCCACACCATAACATACACATACATGTGTTTCTAGTTCCATCTCATAACTTATAAAGAGGTCACTAAACCATATTTCCATGTCATAACTTGTAAACCCTATTGATAACATGCAAATTGGTGTTCATGAAACCCTAGTTGGTTTCCAATTTGTACATGTCCATATGTTTCCAGTTCCATGTCATAACTTGTCAACACTAGTGATAGCATGCAAATTGGTGTTCATGAAACCCTAGTTTGTTTCCAATATGTACATGTCCATATGTTTCTAGTTCCATCTCATAACTTGTAAAGAGGTCACTAAACCATAGTTACATGTCATAACTTGTGAACCCTAGTGATAGCATGCAAATTGGTGTTCATGAAACCCTAGTTGATTTCAAATTTGTACATGTCCATGTGTTTCTAGTTCCATCTTAGAACTTGTAAAGAGCTCACTAAACCATAGTTCCATGTCATAACTTGTCAACCCTAGTGATAGCATGCAAATTGGTGTTCATGAAACCCTAGTTTGTTTCCAATTTGTACATGTCCATGTGTTTCTAGTTCCATTTCATAACTTGTAAAGAGGTCACTAAACCCTAGTTCGATCTCACAACTTGTGAGCACTCTTGATGGCATGCAAATTGGTGTTCATGAAACCCTAGTTGGTTTACAATTTGTACATGTCCATGTGTTTCTAGTTCCATCTCATAACTTGTAAAGAGGTCACTAGTTCCATCTCATATCTTGTAAAGAGCTCACTAAGCCATAGTTCCATGTCATAACTTGTCAACCCTAGTGATAGAATGCAAATTGGTGTTCATGAAATCCTGGTTGGTTTCCAATTTGTACATGTCCATGTGTTTCTAGTTCCATCTCATAACTTGTAAAGAGCTCACTAAACCCTAGTTCCATATCATAACTTGTCAACACTAGTGATAGCATGCAAATTGGTGTTCATGAAACCCTAGTTGGTTTTCAATATGTACATGTCCATGCATTTCTAGTTCCAACTCATAACTTGTAAAGATGTCACTAAATCCTAGTTCCATGTCATAGCTTTTCAACCCTAGTGATAGCATGCAAATTGGTGTTCGTTTTCAATTTGTACATGGTAATGTAATTAAATGTATATTAAACTAAAAACATCAAAAAATGTAAATTTCAAGAACTCGAGAGCATGTTATTTTCTGAACTCTATTTGTTGGTGTCTAAAGACACCATTCCTGGCACCTCCAATGTGCCATAGATGGTGTTTGTATCCTAGGCACACGAAAGGATAGACATTAGTAACATCATAAGAAAAAAAAACAACCCATTGAAAATATGCAAACATGGTTTATAGATAACTCACTCGAGGTTGTACGATCATGTTTATAGTGTCTAGTATCCTCTGGATAATATTATGTATGTGAATTCTATTAGTCAATCAAACGTTTATTACATTGGGAATTAACTAAGGATAAATTGTTGAAATTGTCCTTAGAATTCACTTTAAGGTTAAATAATGCACCTGACAATGCACTCAGGCGAGTAGGCCATCTGGATCATCTCTGGTGCTGATGGTGTCCATCAATATTTCATGCTCTATATGAGGTAGAAAGTATCATAGATGTGACCTATTTTTGTGACCAAATGTGCGCAACTTGATGTTTATACCAACTACTAGGTTGGTGAAGTGGTATACAATAGCTCCTGGTCTATATTCCTGATATACATACCCACCCTTCCTTTTCTGTTGTGCCACAAGTGTTAAGTACTCCCCTTTTATAACCATCGAGAAAGTTGGGAATTCAATATTTTCATCATCTGTAACAGGTTCGAGAATGATTTGTTTCCCCTCTAAGAAACATGCCAACCAACAGTCATAACCCCATTCATTATTTTTTGGGGCAACCATTGCATATATCTAACCTATGAAAGGAAATAGGTCGAGTTAACAATACATTTTTTAAATAACGTCTTGCATTTCTAATTTCTACATAAATTAAATTCTACATAGGTCGAGTAAACAATACATAAATGCATTTTATAATTTAGGTACTACTCATGTACCTACTTGTGTGAGATCCGATATGTGATCATAGTCTATAGAAATATGTGTCTAATCATCTTCCAAATGGTCTATTTCATTAACCTCATTAAAATTGGTGCCAAGTGTCACTCTACCCCATGTATCAACAGTATCTGTATACTCACAATCATCCCATTCATCGATGCTATAGGAACTGCAAACGAAATCCTTCAATCTTGTCCAAATTTGTAGGGCTGAGTTGTATGAGCTTCTAATTGAATGAAACTGTCGCGTTCCATGCACTGTGTTCACCCGATGTGTTTTGGATCAGTCCACATTTGTCACCTCCTAGAATATTCTTCACACTAGGTGTTTCTTTGTTGCTTGTTCTCCCATGAAATATGCACACCATTTCACTATAGATGCAGCATCTCAAAGGAGAGCACCTGTAAACTTCATATCTTCCCTTCTAAGAGAAGTTTTAATGCATGCACCAGCACCATTGTGTTCTCCTTTTCCATGAACAGTTTCAAAGTAGTTCCATACATGTGGCACCTTGTATTTTATGTGCAACAAACACAACCATTAAAATACACATGCATTCTTGAACTCTCTAGCACAACCATCTGACCAAATGAAATGATGATAAAATGGTATATCCATAGCTATCACATGATCATAGAATAATTTAAGGTAATGTTGCATGTAATGGACGTCATGGATCCGGTCATCACTTATGTAGAAGTGACTTTTTTTCAGTATCACACATTTCTCTTCATTGCTATCTGGCCCATGTCAATACGTAATATGCACCATTATGCTCACCTTCTCTGAGTGATAGTATTGACTTTGTATTTCATTTTGTGGTTGTAGGGTGTAATTTTCCACAAATTCAACAACTGATAGTATTGTTCTGAGAGGGAAGGTGTCCTAGCATATTCTAAATTTCTCATCTTGCCACTGTGCCATATTGACATGTTGAATTGTACCATTGGATCTTTCCACGAAACTATGAAATAAAATCACATACTTGCACTTCATGTAAAAAAATAAACAGTGTTATAAAACCACATAAAAAATGTGTACATGAATATTAATATGTCAATATTCAACAATTTACCTGTGAAGTCACCAATTTAATCTTCCTACATTCTTTCCCATCATGTAGCTGATATGTCTCATACTGATAGTTCTGCTTCTTGACAATTGCATTCCCGAATGCTTGATCTTCACTTTCATGGATGCAATCAGACCATAATGATAGCCCACCACAATTTTTGCAAGAACCATCTACACATTGTTTAAGTAATGTGTTTGCCATCTTTCCTCGGACATATTATGCTATGGATGAAATCTATGGATAGCATTGGTGGTACTATACTTGAGCATTCTTGCACATGGTTAGGATGCAAAAAACGACGTATATGTGCAAATGTATGGTAATATAGGTCAAACTCTATGTGGTATCTACAACAACAAGTGTTGTAGATGGTATTGATTCTAACATACCAAGGCTTTCATTTTTCAAAATATCTTTGTCCGATCCTTAGCTCTACGTGGGCAACTTTAAACATCTCGAACAATTGAGTTTGTGTCATGCCAAGATAATGTTTAACATGAGGTTCATTGTTTC
>LPNX010124885.1:134336-226836 GCA_001517045.1 Pseudotsuga menziesii | reverse complement strand
TCTAAAAGACTTAAGAAATTACAAATTTTTTTCAGCTATGAGTAAGATGAAGTAAAAATGGACACATTAACAAATGCAAAGAACTTATAAAAACATATTCTCAAATATCTAGGAAGACTTGAGTCGACGAATGTGCTGTAAAAATTGAGACTTTGACGGAGTGAGAAATTTATGGGTTCTTGTTCTTGCACTCAACTGTAACTGTAAAAGACATTTACATAGGTAAATCTAGAAATAATGTGCGGCCAAATAAACTTGCATTCAACCATAAACTATTTCGTATATATATATATAACTTGTGTGGAAATAAGAAAGGTATTACAAACTTATCGATCCAAACTTGTCGGCTCATTGAATGATCCTTTTACAGAGCTTCAACTCTTCGACTAAATCACATACACAGAAACTTGAGCTTCAAATTATCTTTCTCTCTTCTTCTCACCTTGAGTTCCTCTGTCTCTCTATTATTTCTAAATTGTGTCTAACTTAATTTACAATCTTCTTCTTCTATTTATAGGCAACCTGAGAATTGTTTCTACGTGAATCGACCGACTCACCATTAAATACTGTAATAACTATCTACCTAACAATTTAGCTTCAAAAAAAAATTTGACTGGTTTTCATTGCCAAATCGTGGACTCTTCCCTCTTGTCAGACTGACAGAGAATATCTTGACTGATACAAAATCTGACAGAGTCAGCTAAGAGTCAGGTATAGATCTACGAGTGATTAATATTTTCAACACTCCCCCTTAATTATGAGCAGATGGGGATTTTGTTTTATAAAAAAATACAAAATGTTTCAGAGCTTAGACATGCTCTGATTATGACAGAGTTCACCGTGCGGAACTTGTCATTCCAAGATAACTATGCAGATGTTGAAAAGTATCCTTTTCCAATGGTTTTGTAAAGATGTCTGCAAGTTGATCTTTAGACTTGCAAAATTCCAAACAAATTTCTTTGTTTTTCACCAAATCTCTTGTGAAATGAAACCTTATGTCAATGTGCTTAGTTCTATTGTGGAACACATGATTCTTTGATAATGCTATGGCTGAATAGTTGTCACAGAAAATGGTTGTCGATTCTTGATGGTTCTGTGACAAGTCTTTCAACACTCTCCTTATCCAGACAGCTTGACATGTAGCACTTGTAGCTGCAACATACTTTGCTTCAGCTGAAGACAAAGTTACTATGGGCTGTTTCTTTGAAGCCCATGAAACAACACCTGTACCAAAATGAAATGTGTACCCAGATGTGCTCTTTCTGTCATCTATGTTGCCTCCATTGTCACTGTTAGTGTAACCAATGAGTTTAAAATTTTATGAGTTTGAATACATAATGCCAAGGTCTTTTGTGCCACTTACATACCTCAGAATTCTTATACCTGCTTTCCAATGTGAGTCTTTTGGTGACTCCATGAACCTTGAGATTAGAATTACCCCATACATAATGTTTGGTATTATTGCTGTCAAATACATAAGGATGCCAACAATCCTTTTGAACAGCTTAGGATCTACAGTTGATCCTTCGTAACCCTTGCTCAATTTTAAACCTGTTATTACTGGTGTTGGGGATGTCTTGCAATTAGACATGTTAAATATTTTTAAAACTTCACTTGCATACTTTGTCTGTGATATAAAAATACCACTTTTAGACTACTAAACTTCAATGCCCCGAAAAAACTTCATAAGCCCTAGATCAGTCATTTCAAATTCACTTTCCATGACTGCTTTAAATTATGCTATGCCAAAATCACCAGTAAATATTAAATCATCTACATACAAGTAGACAATTAACATCTTACCTTCCTCATTCACTTTGGTGTACAATGTCGGTTCACTTTCACTTCTGTGAAATCCATTTTCAGTGAGATAGGAATCAATCCAGCTGTACCAAGCTCTAGGATCTTGCTTTAACCCACAGAGTGCCTTTTTCATCCTGTAAACTTTATGCTCTTGAACTGGAACTTCATATCCTTGTGGATGTTCCACATATACTTCCTCTTTTAGATAGCCATTTAAGAATGCCGACTTGAAATCCATTTGATGAATAGGCCATTTTTTTTGTGCAGCTATGGCCAAAATTCTGTTGCAGCTGCAACATTTTTTCCAAAATTCTAAAAAAAATTTGGACCCTCCTTTACTTTGACATAGTCGGTTCTTTTCTTGATTTTTGGCCTATGGATTTTGAAGCATCTTCCAGCACTTTGGTTTGCTGTCATTCGATTGGTTCTTTCTCAGTTCATGCTTAAACGAATCCCATCCTTAATTGAGTTCATCATCGTTTTGCATATCTTTCAAAGCCGTGTTGAATTGGGAGTTAAGTCACTGGACTCTTCGCCGTTGCGGGAAGACCTTTAATTCTACCCTCCAACATTGCAGACCATTTCCAGGTGTGTACTTTCCCTTTCACTCTGACCGTTGCACGTAAGTTTAATTTCTTTGACGTGTCGGAGGGTTTTTGATTCGTCATCAGATGGGTTTGAAGTCTCCCTCGTCCGATGCTATGGACAAATCTCCTTTTCGAGCGTCCGCCGTTGCAGATCACTTTGGACTTAGACTTTCTTTTGCGCCCCGATGTGTGTTTCATTTTCTCCCGGCTTCATATCAGGGTTCTTGGACATCAATTCCTTCCCCGTTGCGGGAGGCATCATGCTCTGAGGATTCGCCGTTGCGGAGGAGTTCGGATTCTTGGTCATCCGATCAAGGTACCCGTCGACGCCCGATTGTAGTTCACGCGTTCTTTTTTAGCCGTGCAGGTGGGTTAGTATTGTGGACCATCCACCGTTGCGGAGGGCCTAAGGTATTATCCGCCTGACGCAGTTTCATTTCCCACCCCATTTAAAGGCTCTCGCACGCGTGGTGTTTTTCTTATATATACGATGCGACGGTATCGGTTTTTTGTATTGTTTTTTATTATTATTATCTAGCACTGTCGTGGTGAGCTTAGCATTAAGCTATTGTGCTTCGAAGGGAGAGAGGGTCTAGCTATCATTGTACTAGCTTCCAGGTGGAAGAAGTATTCCAACCGTCATCAACACAGTTGATTCACTGGATTGCCATGTAGGTTTATTCCGTCTTTTCCCATCACGTTTGAGCGGTTATTGGTTTTCTCCCATATTTTGGGGTCCCTAGCGTTTTCCCTCGTCTAGCTAGGATTTAAGCCTGTATGAGTGGGTTTTATCTTGACCTTGGGTAAGGGGGGGTATTTTGACCTTTTAAGCCGTTTGCTTTTCCACCTTTATTCGATGCCTCGCACGCACAAGGGTTGAAGGGTTTAGGCGCAGACGACCATTACACCGTCTGCGCCAAACCTCGATGCGCGACCATGATAGACAGGGGGTAGTCAAATTTCAGGCACTACCTGGGGAGTTTGGTAGACTATTGATTTCCATGGTGCATTCCCAGCCTATAAACCCTAGCCGTTTCGCTTCCGCGTTTTTCCACAGCATCGACGAGGCAGAAGGTCGGACCTATATTTGGCCGGGAGGAATAGGTTTTTGAAGGGGATTTTTACAGTCGATAGTGTCGCCTTCACGATTCTAACCATGGCCTGCGTTGATTGCGCCATCCTTCACAGCCCCCTTTTTTTGTTTTGGTCACCTAAAACCCTAGTGGGGTCGAGGGGATGTGTCGTCGGTTATGTTAAGGATAGCGTGGGTCGTGTTTTGATGAGGATACCCTGTGCAGAAATGTGGTTACGCCCCGCCGGGGAGGGCGAGATGTACTATCAGCATAATGTATTTTTTCCACTGCCAGTCACATGCATCTCCTTTATGATGTGTCTGCTGGGATTTATGGCTAAAGTGTTGATTGGCATGAGCTTGATGCTTTTAATCCTTCTCTGTGTTTGCTAGGCAATAGAATGATAATTGAATACTGCACCTGCATATAATTTACAATGTTTTTGCTTCAATGTATCGCTATCATGAGGAAGTGGCAGGTCACATAATAGTGTAGGTTTAATCCTGGCATAAGTACGATTGATAGGCTTGCAAATATAGATCGGATCATAAGATAGTGCACCCATAGTCTCAAGGCATTATAAGGTTGAACAATATATGTATTTATTGCATTGAACATTACCATACTGTGCATAAGATAATGGCACATTGCATAGTACTACATGCTAGTTTGATTGTTCAATATGAGAGGCTTATGATTTGATTTTATGGACTGGTCACAATTATGATACACTTGAGAAAGGATATATTGCTGCACATTTCTCACAAATTCAAACTGCTTAAATGTCATAATGTTTTTACATTGCAGGAAGAATTTACAATGTCCAAGAGGCAGAAAAGGAAGGCCCCTGCGGTCGAAGAACAAACAGCAATAGAGGTCATTCCACAGAAGGAATATATATATGAGGATACCCAATGTATCTCTGGTATTGAGCGTAAGTACAAATGGGGAGAGATATACAGACTGATTTCCTGTAGGGAAGTCCCAGACACGGGTCTTGAGGAAGAACCTATTTACGCCAACATTGAAAAATCCGCCATCATGAAGGTGGCTACCAGACCAGAGCTGTTCCCTTGCTCTGATGTGATGAGATGGGTTCTACCACACACAAATAACAACACAATGCTGATGGGAAATGTTGAAGGTCAGGGCTATGATGCATTTATCCCTGGATATGTGGCATCGGCTTACCACCTGCCAGAGCCCCAAGTCTTCCTGTCAAACGATTGGTTAGATAACCTCATGACGGATTTAGTGGAAACCCTGAGAAGAATGCTCTTACCAGGAAAGCTTTATAGACACAGAGCAACTGAGGACTATGACACAACGAGCTTAAGAGCTCCTTACAAGTTTATATCCTTGATGCTAAACTGAATCTTTGGAAGAGCCAATGGTAGACTCTTCAAATTGGAGTGGATACCTCTTATATTTCATGTGGCCACAGAAGGAACAATCTTCAACTGGGACAGCCTAGTATCAAGTAGTCTCTCTTCTTGTGTAGTTGCATACCTGGGAGGAGGAGAAGCCCAAAAAAAATATGAGTTCTACATGAGTTCCATTCTAATAGACTGCATACTATGCCACCAGCCTTTCCCGGGGCTCAAATGTGTTTGGGATAGGGAAAGAATGCCCGTATATGCAGCCTACAAATTACTGGGGGCTCATTAGTACCACAGTTACTACCGAGAGATCTATGACCATTTTACTAAGCCTCTGCACACGCTTATCTTCCGAAAGGAATGTAACTGCATGTCTGAAGAGGCTATGCAGGTAATAGAAGAGTATGGTGATTATTTTTTGACAGAAAACGGGATGTATCTTAGAATGTTTGGTGGATCAAAAACACCTTATCTGCTGCCCAAGTATGCAATGGATTATATAGTCCACAAAGAGGCAGTCAGACAAGTGTTGGTCACTTCTTGTTCCAAAAAAAAGAAGAATGCCTATCCACCTCTACCATTTAAGCTCGGTAGCAGTAGTTTCACCAATGTGAAGCAAGCTGCAGAATTTATAGAGGAACTAGGGAAGTTCCACTTTGGCGAGATGGATTTCAGACGAAATGACACTCATGGCAGAGTGGCTGAGCACTGCAAGAAGCACAAGGTGTTTTACGAGTACACCCACCATTTTGATCGAGATGAATCTGTTTTCAGGAGTGCACCAAACATGATGGCACTTAGTAGAAGATTCAAACCAAAGCATCCCACCAATGGCGGAAAAGGGAGTGAGCAGGATAAAGATGAGCAAGATAAGGCTGAAGAGGTCACCAAAAGGATAAGAGAGGAGGCTCAGAGTCTTGAAAATGAGGCTGCAGAGTGGCTGTAGATGGGAGAAGAAGAGAAAATGAAAGCTGCCCAAGAAGCAGCTGAACAAGCAAAAGAAGCAGCCGGAGAAACAGAAGAAGCTGCTAGGCAAGCAGCCGAGGAAGCACAAAGGAAGCTAGATGAAGAGCTTCGAGAGTAGGAGACTGAAAAGATAAAGTTGACTCAGCAGCAAGCCTTTGAAACACCATCAGGGCAGAGTCAGGGAGAGGAAAACCTTGAAGTACAGATCCTTCAAGTACCTACTACCATCACTCCTGCAACTCCTACGCTCCAGCTAGTGCCCTTTGTCCAGAAAAAAGGGGAAGAGGTCCCTGATTTTAGCACCGTATATTATGACAGGGTTACTAAAAGAATAATGAGGAGAACAGAAACAAAGGTAGAAGCAAAAGGAATGACCAGCAAGATGATCATAGATAAAGCTATGATGGTAGGGACAGACGTAGATCCAAAGTTTATTATAAGGGTCGGGACTGCAGCAATACATGCTTCAGAGGATAACATAGACAGGATGATGATTGAAATAGAGTCATCCAAGAAGACTTCCTCTCAGCTTAAGGACACCCTGAGAAAAGAAAGAGAAGAAGGAAATAGACTTAAGATAAAATATGAACATGTGCTGAAAGAAATGGAGGCCACAAAGGGGGAAATCCATGCCCTCCAGATAGAAGCGCAGGTCAAAGGAACAACAAAAGAGGCTCTAGAAAACATGCAGTAGGAAGTTCAAGATCTCAAGAATGAGAAAGAGCAGTTGAGGGCAAAAGTGGAAGAGCTAGAGGCGTAGCAGACTGTCATTTATGAGTCCAATGCCTCATACACCCAGGAATTGCAAGCGAAGCTGGCATCTCTGACTGCTGAACTGGAAGCAGCAAAGGAACAGCAGGTCGATCTACAGCTGATTAAAGAACACATCCTGGCTTAGAAGGCTAAAGTGCTACACCTGCAAACTGCCCTGGAGGAAGAAAGACGCCAGGTCCTCCAGATTGATAGCCGACTGGAAGAACTCTTGGACACCGCTTCTTATTTTGTTGACAGGTCCCAAGACATTCTTGAAGCACTGACTACAAGGATAGCAAGGGTGGAGAATGATGAATAAGTCCCAGCAGAACTACCATCCAAGGATAAACAAGCCCTTAAATGGGACCATGATCTGATAGAATTCGCTATCAATACTGCGGAAGACTTCCAGAAAACAGTCAAGAAGACAAAGGGATCCTACACAGAATTCTTCAGGAGAGCCTTGGTTACCTACAACTGATGTCAGGTAGAGGTCGAGCAGAGACTATATGAGTTCCCTGATCATGATGCATTTGTAGAAATATTGCAAAAAAGACAACAAGATGAAGAAGCCAGAGTACAAGGCATCAAATTCATTAATGACCAGATTCTGAAGGATGAAATAGGCCACACAACCGTTAGTGTGCAGCTCTTGGAAGAACAGTTGTGATTGAACACAGCCAAGGTAGAGGCCACAAAAAACTAGGCTGACAAGTTTGAGCCAAACATTCAGATTTTAGAGCCTAGCTCGTTTGAAGGTCTCACTGCTGAAGCAGCAGCATGGAAAAAATTCTTGGAGAACCAAGCGGGACCCTCCTCATAAGAGGACCGGTCAACTTTGTTGTAATTTAATAAATTGTAAAAGGATTTTTGGAAAAAAATGAAATGCTGGGAAGACAAAAGGGTTGGGAAGCCCAAAGGTCACTTTGGGCAGCCCAAGCAATTTTTCTTTTTGTATAAAAGTAGGAAGGGTAGATGAGAAAAGGGCTTTTTCCCAGGAAGACTGGAGGACATATTGTATGAAGAACTACTTCCTTTTGCAATAAAATATTTTAGTTTGCCTGTTGGAGAAAGAGATGTGAAGTTTCCAAATGTTATACATGGATGGAAGAAACATGAACTACTTTATTTTTCAGCTTGTGTCCATGAATCGTGAGATCGTTCTAACCTTATGACCTATGTCTTGTTGAATGATTTCTGATTTAATTTGTGGGAAATTCACCCAGAGTAATGTATGTGGTTCATATAACAATTGGCTATCTGATTGTTAGAATATTTTCTTGTTCATGTGTTGTAAACATAAATATCAGCTACCTGTAATGTTGTTTATCATACATGGAAATAATACATTACTCACAAATAATCATTCTTATGGCTCCTCGGGGATAGATAGTTAGTTGTTTTACTGCATGGTTACATATGTGGTTTAGATGTGGGTGAACCCAAGACGAGAGGTAAGAACCTGCGCAGCACATTGTGTTGTTCCTTGCATCTTTATCACCCTGCATGTTAAGATAGGCATGTGCATTGCATACATTAAGTCAAAAAATACAAATTCAGGTGGACCAGGCCACAACCGGTAAAACCTTGTTGTTACTTTCACCTACGGTGGCCGGATCATAAACCGGACGGATTCCCTATACCAAACAGTCAACGGGCTAGTTGGGAACGTTGATTGGGGAGAATCCCTTACTGTTGCCGCCTGTGAATTACCAGGCCTCAACAGTTTTGGCGCTAGAAGGAGGGCCTGAACCTCCGGTATAGGCTAGCCGTGGAGCTTATTTTCCCAAGACTATCCTACCAGCAGAGGTTTGAAGCTTTCAACCTGACCCAAGTACTCACGATTTCCGTTATTCTCCTTGTGGCTTATCTATTTACCTTTTCTCATGGATGGTAATCAACCCAATCCTTTGCCGGCATGGAGAGCTAGGTCACCTCTGAACCTAACTCCTCCTTTGCATAACCTACCTCAAGCCTTTGACAAGCTCTTACCGAAGTTTGACCCAGTGGAAAAAATTGCTGTAGAGGATCACCTCCAAAGTTTTTACCTAGCATTAGAAGGGCTAAGGGCTGGGGAGTATGAAGATGTGGTCTGGAGATTGTTCCCGCACACTCTGAAAGGAGCAGTAGCATCTTGGTATTTCAGTCTGCCTGCTAATTCCATTCCTAATTGGGACACTTTTGAAAGGGTTTTCAGAGGTAAATATAAAACTTAGAAGACGCATGCCTCGTTGATGAAAGGGCTTGGTTTGTTAAGAAAAGAGAGGAATTAAAAGGTACATAGTTTCACTCAGAGATTTTCATTGTACTTAAAAACATTTTCTACTATTGACAGACCTTCAGACAAAGTTCTAATTGAGTATTATACCTCAACCCTAGGTCCTGAGTTGGCCATGTTTTCCAAGATGAAACTCAATCCCACGCTGGCAGAAACCTATCAAGAGGCTGAGAGAGTAGAGGCTGAAAGTGAGAGTATAGAGGACTATCCTGACTCATTTGAAGATAAGACCACTGTAAGAAGAATCTCACTGCTGTTTGAATCTAGAGAAGATCAACCACGTAATTCTCATGAAATGATGAAAGCGCTTCAAAAAATGTCCAACCAAATTGTAGATTTGGAAAGGGAGAGGGACATTCAGAAAAGCAATAAGCCACACTATCCAAATAGGGAAGATAACAGCCAATGGCAAGTCCCACCTCCTAATTTGGCATCAATAAACATAACAGAAATAGGAGGAGATAATTTCTGTACCTTTCATCAACAACCTCATTCTGAGAAGAAGTGTCCTCAATGGTTACATTCAATGACATTGGTGATGAATAAGTTGTTGGACCTAGAATTGACTAGGGACAGTGGTGAGGAAGAAAAAGAGAAACAGACCATAGTAAAAATAGACGATGATAATATGTTTTCATGGAATGGTATATCGATGTTTAACACAGAAGAAGACGTTCTCAAGTCTCAATATACTTCTACAACCACAACAAATGAAAACCTGGCCATTGAGAACAATGCAATAATATCAAAGGTTCCATATTTGCAAGAGGAAGTAAAGGGGCAGGCTGATGTGAAGGCTAAAGATGACATACCTAAAGATATTCATGGCAAATAGGAAATAGAGCCACTCATTGAATTTGCCAAACCAGTGGAAGATGATGAGGAAAGCAAAGTTGGCAAACTGAAAGAAGAGTTTCCCACAACAAACCAACCCGTGGAAGAAAAGATTGAGTTGATCAAGACTAAGAAAACCAGTGCTCCACCTGTCCTTGTGACTCTTGAAATTTTAAATCATAAGGTCCATAATTGTTTGGTAGACTTTGGATCATACATGAATGTTATGCCCCTGGTAGTTTGCAAAAGGCTTGATGGGCCGCTAAAACCTACTATTTGGGATGTCAGTCAACTTGACAAAACCAGTGTCAAAGTAGTAGGGGAAATGGAGGATGTTCTAATCCAATTAGATACAAATAAAAGGACATCTCATTACATTGACATCGTAGTAGCAGACATCCTTGATGGTTATGGAATGATCCTGAACCAAGATTGGACAGCATGACTAAATGGGTACTTTGCTTCAGACTGGTCTCACTTGTGGTTACCTCAGAAGGGTAGCCCAAACATGATTAAGATTTTGAGAGAGCCATATATGAAGCACAATGTCACTAAGCTAGGAGAAGAAAATGAATCTGCTGAGTCTATATTGGGAAACCATCTAACTGAGTGTAAGCTAAGACATCATACTTCAAGAAAGGCCAGTCCTATGATGGATGCCCAGCCTGAGCTCCTTCAACTTTCTCAGGCTGAAAGAAATGACTACAGGATCTTAGATATGGGTTCCATTTCAATAACAGCATAGTTGGATCATGGTTAGGCAATCCATGTCTAAATCCAGCCCATTCCTCAGTTTTTAGATTTATAATTTTTTAGGAATGGGCAAAATTTTTGTTTTCTTTTTGTTTTCATTTGTACATAAATAAATTTCTTTGTTGCTTATGGTGTTTTCTTGTTTTAATGCTTTGATGTCTTCTTTCTTTTGATTTCTTGCTATGCTGCTATTTGTTTATAGATTTACTAGTTCTCTTTTGATTTTGAATAAGACGCAAACTTTTGGTTGCAATGGGAACATCAGGGTTCTTTATTAACTAAAATCTTGAGTGAAAGACTGTGCTTAAAAGTATAGAATGTCTCCTAGTAACCGTATTCCTAACTGACAGAGCATTTATTTGAAGTCTTACTTAATCCCTGTAAATAACTCAGAAGTGAAAAGTGTCTGAAGTACTATTTCAAGGCTCCATTTATTTCACATCTTAAATACCTAAGGGGGTAACAGCAAAAGACCCACGGAAAGGAAGCAGAGTGGAACAGTTTATCATATACAAATGATCCCATGCCTTAAATTAATAAAAAGTTAAAAGATATGAAGAGTCAAAGCTCCTGAAAGAAACAAGACATGTCAAAGCAAAGCTCGAAAAGAATTAATCTCAAAGCATAAAGTACCAAATGGCCACAAGATCCTCTCCGTCCATGAACTGAATTACAAAGTATATCATTCACACAAAAGGACACTATGGGATAGAGGATCCTAAATTAAAATTCAGTAAGAAAGGCCTGCAGGAAGACTCATATCAAAGAACTAATGTTCAGAAGGCACACAAAGTGCAAATTGGCACGGGAATGAGGAACAAACGGATAATGCTGTTACTCTCTGTCACAATCCTGTGGTGTCTAAGTTGTAGCTACCAAAGGGCAGGTAAAATAAACCTCACCCATTTGGCCTCAAAAGAGTTATTCAGACCTGAAAAGCTGCTGATGTTACCTTTTCCCGAAAAATGGACTTCTTCTATGAATTTTAATGCATAAGTTGGCTTGTTTAGGAATACAGACATCTAGAATATTTTGCTTTTATTCAGACAGTCTTAAGCTGGGAGAGAGAGTTAATTCAGAGATCTGGGGTTCACCAGATAGTCTCCAATTGTTGCAGCTGCAACATTTTTCCCAAAATTCTAAAAAAAATTTGGACCCTCCTTTACTTTGAATTAGTCGATTCTTTTCTTGATTTTTGGCCTATGGATTTTGAAGCGTCTTCCAGCACTTTGGTTTGCTGTCATTCGATTGGTTGTTTCTCAGTTCATGCTTAAATGAATCCCATCCTTAATTGAGTTCATCGTCGTTTTGCATATCTTTCAAAGCCGTGTTGAATCGGGAGTTAAGTCACTGTACTCTTCGCCGTTGCGGGTGGACCTTTAATTCTACCCTCCAACGTTGCGGACCATTTTCGGGTGTGGAGTTTCCCTTTCGCTTTGACCATTGCACGTAATTTTCATTTCTTTGATGTGTCGGATGGTTTTTGATTCGTCATTGAACGGGTTTGAAGTCTCCCTCGTCCGATGCTGCGGACAAATCTCCTTTTCGAGCGTCCGTCGTTGCGGATCACTTTGGACTTAGACTTTCTTTTGCGCCCTGATGTGCATTTTGTTTTCTCCCATCTTCGTATCGAGGAGCTTGGACATCACTTCCTTCCTTGTTGTGGGCGGCATCATGCTCTGAGGATTCCCCATTGCGGAGGAGTTCGGATTCTTGGTCATCCGATCAAGGTACCCGCCGACGCCCGATTGTAGTTCACGCGTTCTTTTTTAGCCATGTGGGTGAGTTAGTATTGTGGACCATCCACCGTTGCAGAAGGCCTGAGGTATTAGCCGCCCGACGCAGTTTCATTTCCCACCCAATTTAAAGTCTGTCGCACGCGTCGTGTTTTTTTTATATATACGGTGCGACGGTATGCGTTTTTTGTATTGTTTTTTTTTTTTATCTAGCACTGTAGTGGTGAGCTTAGCGTTGAGCTATCGTGATTCAAAGGGAGAGAGGGTCTAGCTGTCATTGTACCAGCTTCCAGGTGGAATAAGTATTCCAACCGTCATCAACACAGTCGATTCGCCAGATTGCCAGGTAGGTTTATTCCATCTTTTCCCATCACGTTTGAGCGGTTATTGGTTTTCTCCCATATTTTGGGGTCCCCGGTGTTTTCCCCTATCCAGCTAGGATTTAAGCCTGAATGAGTGGGTTTTATCTTGACCTTGGGTAAGGGGGGGCATTTTGACCTTTTAAGCCATTTGCTTTTCCGCCTTTAGTCGCTACCTTGCGTGCACAAGGGCTGAAGGGTTTAGGCACAGACGGTCGTTACACCATCTGTGCCAAACCTCACTGCGCGGCCATGATAGACAGGGGGTAGTCAGGTTTTGGGCACTTCCTGGGGAGTTTGGTAGACTATTGATTTCCGTGGTGCATTCCCAGCCTATAAACCCTAGCCATTTCACTTCCGCTTTTTTCTGCAGCATCGATGAGGCAGAAGGTCGGACCTATATTTGGGCGGGAGGAATAGGTTTTTGAAGGGGATTTTTATAGTCGATAGTGTCTCCTTTGTGGTTCTAATCGCGGCCTACGTTGATTGCACCATCCTTCGCAGCCCCCTTTTTTGGTTTTGGTCGCCTGAAACCCTAGTGGGGTCGAGGGGATGTGTCGCCGGTTACGCTGAGGACAGCGTGGGTCGTGTTTTGATGAGGATACCCTGTGCAGAAATGTGGTTACGCCCCGTCGAGGAGGGCGAGATGTACTATCAGCTTAATGTATTTTTTTTGCTGCCAGTCGCATGCGTCTCCTTTGTGATGTGTCTGCTGGGCTTTATGGCTAAAGTGTTGATTGGCATGAGCTTGATGCTTTTAATCCTTCTCTGTGTTTGCTAGGCAATAGAATGATAATTGAATACTGCACCTGCATATAATTTACAATGTTTTTGCTTCAATGTATCGCTATCATAAGGAAGTGGCAGGTCACATAATAGTGTAGGTTTAATCCTAGCATAAGTACGATTGATAGGCTTGCAAATATAGATCGTATCATAAGATAGTGCACCCATAGTCTCAAGGCATTATAAGGTTGAACAATATATGTATTTGTTGCATTGAACATTACCATACTGTGCATAAGATAATGGCACATTGCACAGTACTGCACGCTAGTTTGATTGTTCAGTATGAGAGGCTTATGATTTGATTTTATGGACTGGTCACAATTATGATACACTTGAGAAACGATATATTGCTGCAAAATGCTCACAAATTCAAACTGCTTAAATGTCATAATGTTTTTACATTGCAAGAATAATTTACAATGTCCAAGAGGCAGAAAAGGAAGGCCCCTGCGGTCGAAGAACAAACAGCAATAGAGGTCATTCCACAGAAGGAATATATATATGAGGATACCCAATGTATCTCTGGTATTGAGCGTAAGTACAAATGGGGAGAGATATACAGACTGATTTCCTGTAGGGAAGTCCCAGACACGGGTCTTGAGGAAGAACCTATTTACGCCAACATTGAAAAATCCGCCATCATGAAGGTGGCTACCAGACCAGAGCTGTTCCCTTGCTCTGATGTGATGAGATGGGTTCTACCACACACAAATAACAACACAATGCTGATGGGAAATGTTGAAGGTCAGGGCTATGCTGCATTTAGCCCTAGATATGTGGCATTGGCTTACCACCTGCCAGAGCCCCAAGTCTTCCTGTCAAACAATTGGTTAGATAACCTCAGGATGGATTCATTGGAAACCCTAAGAAGAATGCTCTTACCAGGAAAGCTTTATAGACACAGAGAAACTAAGGACTATGACACAATGAGCTTAAGAGATCCTTATAGTTTTATAGCCTTGATGCTAAACCGGATCTTTGGAAGAGCCAATGGTAGACTCTTCAAATTGGAGTGGATACCTCTTATGTTTCATGTGGCCATAGAAGGAACAATCTACAACTGGGCCCGCCTAGTATCAAGTAGTCTATCTTCTTGTGTAGCTGTAGCCCTAGGAGGAGGAGAAGCCTGAAAAAAATATGAGTTAGACATGAGTTCCATTCTGATAGACTGCATACTATGCCACCAGCCTTTCCCGGGGCTCAAATGTGATTGGGATAGGGAAAGAATGCCCCTATATGCAGCCTAAAAACTACTGGGGGCTCATCAGTACCACATTTACTACCGATAGATCTGTGAGCATTTTATTATGCCTCTGCACACGCTTATCTTCCGAAAGGAATGTAACTGCATGTCTGAAGACGCTATGCAAGTAATAGAAGAGTATGGTGATTATTTCTTGACAGAAAACGGGATGTATCTTAGAATGTTTGGTGGATCAACAACACCTTATCTGCTGCCCAAGTATGCAATGGATTATATAGTCCACAAAGAGGCAGTCAGACAAGTGTTTATTGATGGAGTTGGTCACTTCTTGTTCCAAAAAAAAGAAGACTGCCTATCCACCTCTACCATTTAAGCTAGGCAGCTGCAGTTTCGCCAATGTGAAGTAAGCTATAGAATTTATAGAGGAAATAGGGAAGTTCCACTTTGGCGAGATGACTTTGAGACGAAATGACACTCATGGCAGAGTGGCTGAGCACTGCAAGAAGCACAAGGTGTTTTATGAGTACACCCACCATTTTGATCAAGATGAATCTGTTTTTAGGAGTGCACCAAACATGACAGCACTTAGTAGAAGATTCAAACCAAAGCATCCCACCAAGGGCGGAAAAGGGAGTGAGCAGGATAAAGATGAGAAAGCTAAGGCTGAAGAGGTCACCAAAAGGATAAGAGAGGAGGCTCAAAGGCTTGAAAATGAGGCTACAGAGTGGCTGCAGAAGGGAGAAGAAGAGAAAATGAAAGCTGCCCAAGAAGCAGTTGAACAAGCAAAAGAAGCAGCCAGAGAAACAGAAGAAGTTGCTAGGCAAGCAGCCGAGGAAGCACAAAGGAAGCTAGATGAAGAGCTTCAAGAGCAAGAGACTGAGAAGATAGAGTTGACTCAGCAGCAAGCCTCTGAAACACCATCAGGGAAGAGTCAGGGAGAGGAAAACCCTGAAGTACAGATCCTTTAAGTACCTACTACCATCACTCCTGCAACTCCTACTCTCCAGCTAGTGCCCTTTGTCCAGAAAAAAGGGGAAGAGGTCCCTGATTTCAGCACCGTATATTATGACAGGGCTACTAAAAGAATAATGGGGAGAACAGAAAGAAAGGTAGAAGTAGAAGGAATGACCAGGAAGATGATCACAGATAAAGCTATGATGGTAGGGACAGACATAGATCCAAGGTTTACTATAAGGGCCGGGACTGCAGCAATACATGCTTCAAAGGATAACATAGATAGGATGATGATTGAAATAGAGTCATCCAGGAAGACTTCCTCTCAGCTTAAGGACACCCTGAGAAAAGAAAGAGAAGAAGGCCATAGACTTAAGAGAAAATATGAACATGTGCTGAAAGAAATGGAGGCCACAAAGGGAGAAATCCATGCCCTCCAGATAGAAGCGCAGGTCAAAGGAACAACACAAGAGGCTTTAGAAAAGGCGCAGCAGGAAGTTCAAGATCTCAAGAATGAGAAAGAGCAGTTGAGGGAAAAAGTGGAAGAGCTGGAGGCGCAGCAGACTGTCATTTATGAGTCCAATGCCTCATACACCCAGGAACTGCAAGCGAAGTTGGCATCTCTGACTACTGAACTGGAAGCAGCAAAGGAACAGTAGGTCGATCTACAGCCGATTAAAGAACACATCCTGGCTCAAAAGGCTAAAGTGCTACACCTACAAACTTCGCTGGAGGAAGAAAGACGCCAGGTCCTCCAGATTGATAGCCGACTGGAAGAACTCTTGGACACCGCTTCTTATTTTGTTGACAGGTCCCAAGACATTCTTGAAGCACTGACTACAAGGATAGCAAGGGTGGAGAATGATGAAGAATTCCTAGCAGAACTACCATCCAAGGATAAACAAACCCTTAAATGGGACCACGATCTGATAGAATTCGCTATCAATATTGCAGAAGACTTCTAGAAAACAGTCAAGAAGACAAAGGGAGCCTTCACAGAATTCTTCAGGAGAGCCCTGGTTACCTACAACCGATGTCAGGTAGAGGCCGACCAGAGACTATATGAGTTCCCTGATCATGATGCATTTGTAGAAATATTGCAGAAAAGACAACAAGATGAAGAAGCCAAAGTACAATGCATCAAAGCCATTAATGACCAGATTCTGAAAGATGAAATAGGCCACACAGCCGTTAGTGTGCAGATCTTGGAAGAATAGGTGTGATTGAACATAGCCAGGGTAGAGGCCATAAAAAACCAGGCTGACAAGTTTGAGCTAAACATTCAGTTTTTAGAGCCTAGCTCGTTTGAAGGTCTTGCTGCTGAAGCAGCAGCGTGGAAAAAATTCTTGGAGAACCAAGCGGGACCCTCCTCATAAGAGGACCGGTCAACTTTGTTGTAATTTAATAAATTGTAAAAGGATTTTTGGAAAAAAATGAAACGTTGGGAAGACAAAAGGGTTGGGAAGCCCAAAGGTCACTTTGGGAAACCCAACCAATTTTGCTTTTTGTATAAAAGTAGGAAGGGTAGATGAGAAAAGGGCTTTTTCCTAGTAAGACTGGAGGACATATTGTAAGAAGAACTACTTCCTTTTGCAATAAAAGGTTTTAGTTTGCCTGTTGGAGAAAGAGATGTGAAGTTTCCAAATGTTATACATGGATGGCAAAAAGATGAACTACTTTATTTTTTAGCTTGTGTCCATGAATCGTGAGATCGTTCTAACCTTATGACCTATGTGTTGTTGAATGATTTTTTATTTAATTTGTGGGAAATTCACCCAGAGTATTGTATGTGGTTCATATAACAATTGGCTATCTGATTGTTAGAATATTTTCTTGTTCATGTGTTGTAAACATAAATATCAGCTACCTGTAATTTTGTTTATCATACATGGAAATAATACATTACTCACAAATAATCATTCTTCTGGCTCCCCGGGGATAGATAGTTGGGTGTTTAGATAGTTAGTTGTTTTACTGCATGGTTACATATGTGGTTTAGATGTGGGTGAACCCAAGACGAGAGGTAAGAACCTGCGCAGCACATTGTGTTGTTCCTTGCATCTTTATCACCCTGCATGTTAAGATAGGCATGTGCATTGCATACATTAAGTCAACAAATACAAATTTCAGGGGACCGGGCCGCAACTGGTAAACCCTTGTTGTTACTTTGACCTACGATGGCCGGACCATAAACCAGACGGATTCCGTATACCAAACAGTCAACGGGCTAGTTGGGAACATTGATTGGGGAGAATCCCTTACTGTTGCCACCTGCGAATTCCCAGGCCTCAACAAATTGTTCTGGCTGTATTCATATGTGTGACAGGTGCAAATGTTTCATTGAAGTCTACGCCGTTTTGCTGTGTGAACGCTCTTTCTACCATTCTTACTTTGTTCTTTTGCACATTCCCATCAGCATCTTGCTTGGTCTTGTAAATCCATTTTACACTCATTACATCTCTATCTTTTGGTACATCAACCAGTTCCCATGTCTGGTTCTTCTCAATACATTCTATTTCTTCATCCATGGCTTGTGCCCATACTTCTTCTTCAACAAATTCTTCAAATGTTAGTGGATCATATATAGGAGAAAATAATGCAAAGAGAGAGAATGAATTAGGTGTACCAGATTCATATATCTCACGCAGAATTCTTGTCTTCATTGGTTTTGTTGATGTCGATCTCGATGAAATGCTTGATGGAGTTTGTTGTCCTCTTGGTGTACTTGTCGGTGTAGTTTGTAAGAGCACAAATCCAAGCTATAGTGATTGCAAAGAAGATGATATTGGAACTTTTTTTTTACATGGAAACATGCACGGAAAACTCAGCAATATTTCCTCACATTAGTGGATAGTAGAGGTGGTAAATGGTCAGCCAGAAGGTCTAACCCTAAAGGACTCAAGGATCGAACCTATGACCTCTCCCCAAACCGAGAGAGTGTGAGCATGTTTTACCAATTGAACTAACCCTTGAGGCTGATATTGGAACTTATACATAGTGATAGTTCAAAAAAAGCACATGAGAATGATTCCAAAGTGGACAGGTGAAGATTTGATGACATTCTCAACCAAAATATTGGATGGTCAAGTTTGATGTGCCTTTTAACTCCTAGTCAACTTCGTCTTTTGACTAATTAGAAGGCTAATAAATTTACTTTCGGAACATTCCTAATTGATTATTCAAATTCAAAAACTTGGATTAATTTTATCATTATAATTATAATTATGAATACATATAAACATGCTATAAAAAAATTTAATTCAAGGTAATATATTAACTTATTTGATTTAAATAAATAGACTTTAAAAAATAAATTTGATTCAATATAATATATTAACTTAATTTATTTAACTTTTATTCTTAGTGGACAACATTAGTTCGATTTAAGATGGATACAATATATTAATATTAACTTTGTTATCAACAATTTTATTAAATAGATAATGTTACATTAATTTAAGACAAATATATAGTGAAAAAAAATTGTTTGAGTGTAATATATTAGCATTTTATTATTACCTTTTATTTTGAATGGACAATGTTACCTTGATTTAAGATGGATGTAACTCATTAATATTAATATTGTTATTAACAACATTATTAAATGAGCAATGTTGCATTGGTGCATGGCCTAGGTATAGGTGTTCATTGCAGTCTAAGATGTTAAACATTAGCATTGTTATCAATAACTCTTTTAAATGGTCAATGTTACTTTCATTTAAGATCTAGGTGTGTATAAGTTTAAATGGAGATTGTTGCCTTGATTTTAGATATTTATAACATTATTATCAACAACTTTATTAAATGGACAATGCTACCTTGATTAGAGACCTCGGATTATATAAGTGTTCATTGTACTCTAAAATGTCAAACATTTTCCATCTTCTGAAGGCAGCAAGTCTCTTTCTATAGATATATGATGGTACATTTTATAGGTGTACATTGTACTTCTATATTTTAGATATTTTCAAATGTCTATATGGAGTAGGCCTTGTCTTCATATATGTAAGATGGTACCTATAAAGGACATTCATTATGACAAAGAACATAATCCATGAAATAAACAAAAGAAATATATATGTGAAACCTTCAACCATCTCGATTTTATTAGCATTATCTTTAAGAAAAATATGCATTAAAAACACTATACATTATAACAAGAGATTGTAACAAACAAACATGTATAAATATAGAATTTGAAATAATAATAATAATAATAATAATAATGAAAGGACATCCTATTTAAAATCCATGCTCTACATGATTACCAACCATTATGACTAGTTAATGCTATAAGTACACCCTCAAGTCGTATCATTGTCTCATATTTTTCTTAATCAATATATAAATTATTACATGTATTTGTTTTTTATGCACATTTACCCAATGTATTTTTAATAGATATTCCATAATTGAAGTATGTTCATAATTGAGAAGTGAATTATGCTCATTTAAGAGATAGTCCACAACATAAGAAGTTAATAACAACGTAGAAGGGGAATGGAATAAAGTTAATAACAAGGTAGTAGAGAAATGAAATACCTTTCAATGATCTACTATTATATTTTTGAGTTCATTTTTGGATGTGAAATCAACATTATAGATATCGTATTCACATTGAAAAATGTGTTAAATGAACGCCAACATTAAACACTAGGAACGTAATGTCAAACATTTTCCATTTTGAAAAATATTGGTCCTACATTCACTCAGCAATAGAATCCAATCTTTATTTGTAGTTTAGTAGTCTTAGATGTTAGTATAATGTATGTTCAATGTTACCATATCAAACTAGAGTGGCTCTCCACCATTTTTTATAAATATGATAGCGTGGATATCAATTAATTGACTTCCTAGGGACATGAAAGTCATGCCTTAATGGTTCTAGAAATTGGCATGTGATAGGTACGACATCAACTACATGGTGACAAGTAATGTGCTAAATGTTAGGTGCCACATAGACACATGTTGATGTGTGAAGTGCCATGTGGTAGGTGCCCCATTAGCATGGAAATTTCCACATAGAACTATACACACAAACACATGCTTACTTGGCACATAATACCTCATCATGTTGTCGATGTAAAAATTGCCATGTGGTAGCGATAACTTGCTCTTAGAGGTGTTTCTTAATTAATGTAGATACTTAATGTTGGAGTTATACCTTCAATGTATATTTGATGTGTGTGATATACCTTTTATATGTAGTCGATGACTTCCCATACTAAGAATATTGGTCTAATGTAGAATGTTTTTACAAAAAAATAAAACAATGATTTCTTCCTCCAAATATTTTTCCATTTAGTGATTCAAATGACTTGGAACCATAAAATTTATCCAGTCTATCACATGCATGGGGGATTCATCTTGTTCAACAATATCTTATCACATTCATTCATAAACGAGGGTTTTTAATTGTGAAAAATAAGGTCAATATATTGTAAGTATTGGGGGGCACATAATAGGGTATGGGGGTTTATAGGTATTAGGGGGGTATAAAAGGGGGTTTCTAGTAAAAGTAAGGAATGGATTTTTAAAATAAGGGTTTTTTAATTGGAAATATGTATTCGGGGGGGGGGGTTCAACAAAATGAATTTTGTAAGTAATTATCAATATCTAGTGAAATTTGGGGTATTCTTTAATATCCCATGAACGAAGGCGTAATGACATGGTTTTACTAAGTGAAGACCCCGTGATGACATGTGACCTATTCCTTTACTTTTCTATTGGTGAGTATGTACAAGTGCTATTGCAAGTTGTAGGATATAGTTGTTGATAAGATTGAAAAAAAATATAAATTTTAGCAAATTTTAGAAATGTTGTATTCAAGTTTTAATTTCAATTTCAAGGAAATGTAATTCTAACAATTCACAAATTCAACAATAAAAGGATTGAGGAGAAAATGCAATTTTAGCAACTACAAATTTGAAATTTCAATTAGTTATATGATTGAGGAGTAAGATGTACTTTTTAAAGAAAAGTGCAATCTCAACAATTAAGCAAAGGAAATTTTACCGATCAAGATTTAGAGTTTCAATAATTGGAGTATTATTAAAGTACAATAGTTACATACATAAACTGCAATTTCAACAATTAATTGATTGTAATTTCGATATCTGCACATTGTAGTTACAAAGTCAACAATAAAAAGGATTGTGGAGAAAGCCAAGTCCCACTAACGCAATTGGTTTCTAAGGAATATGTTTGTTATGTGACCTAGGGTTTGAAACTCCATGGTAATAAGAAGAGACACCTAAAAATATAATCATTTTAAGGGTTGGTGTGGCCCAGGCCTGTGCGATCCCTAGGTGATTTTGATGGCTTAGACGCCTCTAGGTTGTGCTTTCTTATACCACATGCTAGTTCCGCAAATCGTGGACAGTCTAGCAAACAAAAAAAAACTATGGAGAAAATGCAATTTTAGTGACTACAAAATCACAATTTCAATAGTATATGATTGAGAAGAAATTTACATTTTTTAAACTAAAATAACAATTTCACAAAATTCAATTTAAATAATTAAAATTGTTAATTAATTGCAATTTTGGTAGTTACAAAGTCAACAATAAAAACAAATTGCGTAGCAATTGCAATTTTAGTGACTACAAATTCAAAATGGGCATTACATAAGGTCAAATCATGGACTATTAGTGACAAAGAAAGAAGAATATCATACTTAATCAAAGTTCTTGTTGGTTATATGGCTCTATTTTGGTATTTTTTATTCAAAGTGAGATTTCAACTTTAAGAAATTGTAATTTTGGCAATTACAAATTTAATAATCAAAAGATGTGATTGAGGAGAAATTCACACTTTTAAGGAATTCACATAAGTGCATATTGTAATTTAAGGATTTATTTATATTTAAATTGCAATTTCTACTTCACAAAAAAACTTACAATTAAAAATTTGGCAATTCCAACAAGTATATGATTGAGGATATATTCATATTTTTTAATGGACAATAACAATTTCAATAATTGATTGGTTTTCCAATTTCACAAGTAGACAATTATAGAAATTGCAATTTTTATCACAAATTACAAATTTGAAGGATTTTTTAATTCAAATTGCAACTTCAACTTCAAGGAATCACAATTTTGGCAATTACTAATTCACAAATTCATGTTCAATAAAATATTGAGAAATCGCAATTTCAACAACTGTAAATGAGTAATTTTGAAGCACATGATTGGTGAAAAAAAACTTACATTTTTAGAAGAAAAGTTCAATTTCAATAATTGATTGATTGCAAATTCATTGATATGAAATTGCACTTTCAACAATTAGAGAAGTAAAAAAATTACAATATTTTTAATGAGAAAATACAAACAATTAGAGAATTATAAAAATTACACTTATTTCGATGAGAAAATTCAATTTCGGTAATTTCACTAATTAATTAACTACAAATTGTAATTTTGACATTTAAAAGTTTACAACTTCAACATAAAAGGATCTAGGGGAAATTGTAATTTCAACAAATTTAACAATTGATTGGAATTTTCACAATCACCTCTTGCAATGTAATGAATTAGAAATTGCAATTTTAGCAAAAATTGCAAACAAGCTCTTCCTTAGAAATATATATATACGAGGACTTGTTTTTTCAAAACAATTTTGAGGATTGAAGGATGGAGGATGTGGAGTTGTTAGATTTTTAGGAGGATCCTTCTAGGTTGACCATTAAGGGTTCTCTTTTTTTCTTTCTCATGAGCAAACATGGGACATTGGAATACGGAGACATATCCAGTTGTTCTTACTAACTTGATAGATAACATTAACCTAGAGATACCTTCATTTGAATTTTTATAAGATTTTGATTATATGCAGAACACTCTACTTAGGAATTTTATTAATGATTTCAATGGTATTAGTTTCCTTTCCAAAAAATTTAAAGTTTCCAATATTAGGAAAAGAACATTCGAAGTAGATTTGTGCTGTTGGTGTAAAAAATGTCAATTCCTTCAAGTAAAATATGCATAATTGGAGCATGGAAAAAGAGGCGTATTCCCCATAGTTTCCCTTTGCATGATCATCGCTCACATATCAAAAGTATCACTCATACAAACAATTCGAATGGATATAAAGGAAACAATGTCATCCATGCTCGACGTGTCATTGCCCACAAATAAGTAATATATTATCTAATTCATATCTCATTTTCATTCTCCATAAGAGATTCCAAAATCATCTTTTAAGTGCCCATTTTAACAATTTGTTATGGTCCATAAATAAGTAATAAATTATCTTATTCATATATCATGTTCATTGTCGAAAATAAAAGACATTAGGCATCGTCATATACATGTTTATGTTTTATTTAGTTTGATTAACTCTTTTACCAAAGGATGTAAAAAGTCTACCTCTAAAAAGCATGTCTTATAAGGGAGTTTTTTATACCATTTATGCTTTCTATTATATAATATTATTTATACATTATAAGCAAAAATCTATTTTAAGTTCACCATAAAATAAATAAATAAAAATTGCAAAATTTCAAGATAAATTATGTTTTTAAAAATTTGCAAACAAAAAATGCAAGATTGAAGAATGGAGGAAGAGGAACTATTAGACATTGGCAAGGACCTTTTAGTTTCACTATTAATGGCTCTCTCTCTTTTTCTCATGAGGGGACCTTAGGAAATTAGGATAACGATAAATCTCCATTTTTTCCTTCTAACTTCTTAGATAACATGAACTTAGACATACCTACAGTGGAATTGTTGGAAGGTTCTATTCCTGAAGAAGGTCCTACTTAGGAATTTTATCAGTGCTTCCAAGGGTATTAGGCACCCTTTTTCAAAAAATTTGAAGTTTCCAATATTAAGAAATAAACATTCCAAGCCAATTGGTGTTGATGATGTCAAAAATATCTTATCCATGTTGGGTTTGTCAACGCCTTCAACTACAATATGAATTATTGGAACATGGAAAGGGAGGCATAATACCCATAGTTCCCCTTTGCATGCTCATTTCTTACCTTGTTCAATTATAAGTTGTCCAAATTAAACAAGTATACTGGAGATATAGGATACAAAGTTTTTCATTTTCAATATGAAGAAGGCTATTTAGACAATATCTATGAATAATATCTTTGGTCGAAATCCTGTTCTGGTGAGTGTGAAAAGATGAATTGCTACAATTTCAATAATTACTTGATTACAATTTTGACCATTAGAAATTGCAGTTTCAATAATTGGAGAATTACAGAAATTACTTTTTTTAATGCAAAATTTCAATTTTAGTGTCTAGAAACCGTGTTTTCTGAAATTTGACCAATAAAATTGATTTTTTAATCCAAATTGCAACTTCAACTTTAGAAAATTGCAAAATGGCATTTCAAAGTTCAAAACTTCAACAATAACAAGACTATGGGGAAACTGCAATTTCAACAATTTTAATAATTGACAAATTGAGATTTTGACAAGCAATTAGAAATCACATTTTAGCAATACAAAACAATTTTTGTCTTTGAAAAATTGCACACAAGGTATTCCTTGGAAATATATGCGTGCATGGATTTAAAAGAGGAACTATCATACTTTGGAAAGGATCTTTATAGTTTTACTATTAAAGTCTCTATTTTTTGCTCTCATGAAGAAATCATGAGAGATTCCTATAAGGATCAATATCCATGTTTTCCTTCTAACTTGGACAATATAAACCTAGAAATACCTCAAAAGGATTTATTGGAAGGTTACAATTACCCGAAGAAGGTGCTACTTAGAATTTCATTAGTGCTTCCAATTGTATTAGCCACTCATTTTCAAACAAATTGAAGTTTCCAATCTTTGTCCAAAATAACATCCAAGAAAATTGGTGTCAGTAATTTAAAAAATATCTAAGATAAGGCGGGCTCTCCAATATCCTACAATATGCATGATTAGAGCATGGAAAGGGAGCATAGTCTGCATATTTCCCCTTTACATGATCATTCCTTACGCTGTTCATGTATCACTCATCCAAATAATTTTGATGGAGATATGTGATGCAAATTCATTCATGCTCCATTTAAAGGAATTTCTTTAGACAACCGCAAAAGGTCTTTGGTTAGAATTCTCTTCTGATGAATATGAAAAGACGGAATTGTGTGTTGAGGAACTTGTGGGTATCCCACATGTCTTTAAGGTGAATCATTTTGCAAAGTGTAAGGTTGTTAAAAGGAAGAAGTGTGTAACACTAAGGTATAAGATAATTTGGTTAGTGATTGAAGAAGACCTTGTGCTATATATGACTTTAATGATAATACTAAAATAATTCAAGTTCATTGTTTCTGTGAAGATGGATTTGAAAAGGAATCTTGTCCCACTCATTTATGTGTGTACTATATATGAATTCCATCAAGAAAAGGTAATATATTTGAATTTTTCTCATGCATGCTTTGCATGCTAGGCCTAGGACCATCTTAGCCATGATTTCCACTAGTGTAAGCATAATTTGGGAGCAACGATGGGTGAGGGGATTTCATCTTTGGTAATTATAACTTAACTTAAGGGACTAGGGTAGGTATATTTCAGTGGTTTATAGTTACTTGGTGTAGGGAGGAGTGGTTACTCAAGGGTCTTGAATCAAGGTGGAGCAGGTGGTGTCTCTTAGGGATTAGGTTAGTGATCCTTCGTAAACCCTAGTGTTCTAGTGGTGCATCTAGTTTTTTAACCCCTTAACTAATTATGCTTTAGTTTGTTCATAGATGCACACCATTGAGGTAGATGCGGCTTGGAAAGTGAATTTTAAAAAAGAATAGGAATTTTCTTTGCTGAGTCAGTTGGATAAACCGAGGGGTAATTAATCTTAACCCTCGAGAAATTTTGTGTGTAATTTTTATGAGAAATTGCAATTTTAGCATCTAGAAATTGCTATTTAAGCATATAGAAACTACCATTTAAGCATCCAGAAATAACAATTTCAACAATTAATTGACTTTAATTTTAATAATTGCATATTGTAAATTAAAGATCTTTTTTATGCAAATTGCAATTTTAACTTCATGGAATTGCAATTTGGGCAATTACCAATTCACAAATTCAAGAATAAAAAGATTAAGAAATTGCAATTTCAACAATTACAAAATTAGAATTTGAAAAAGTATACGATTAATGAGAAATTTGTATTTTTTGAAGAAATATGCAATTTCAGTAATTGATTGATTGCAATTACAGCATCCAAAAATTGCGATTTAATTTTTTCCAATTAATTTACAACAATTTCGATAGTTATATATTGCAATTTGATGATTTTTTCAATTCAAATTGTAATTTTAACTTTAAGAAATTGCAATTTTGGCCTTTAAAATTTCACAACTTCAATGATAAAAGGATTGAGAGGAAATTGCAATTTGGACAATTTTAACAATGATTGTAATTTTGACAATCACATATTGCAATTTAAGGTCTTAGAAAGTGCAATTTTAGCAATAAAAAATTGTATGTTTTCAAAATAATTTATATCTATAAAAAATTGCAAACAAGCTTGTCCTTCTAAATATAAGTGTGCATGGACTTGGTTTAAAAAAAAAAAGGATTGAAGCATGGAGGAAGAGGAACTATTAGACTTTAGAAACTATATTTTTAGTTGGACTATGAAGGCCTATAAGGACAAGGAATGATGGTGGTGCTACTAAGTGAATTTTTTCAGCAACTATCTTTTTTCTTGTCCTGTTACTTTATTTTTTTCTTGCATCCTTCTTATTCTTTCTTCTTTTGAGAATTATCTTCCTTGTTGAGGTGATTTATTGTTTACATTACGACATCAGGATTCATTCCCCAGTATTGTAAGTAATATCAAGTCCTACAAATATCCTCGTATGATTGAGGTGGTGATGTTGTAAAGCTTGTGAGTAATATCAAGTTCTAAAAAATCGTCATGTTGTGAGGTGGTGTACTTTACTATGCAAAGTGGATATACTATGCGATGTATGGCTAGTCATGGTCAACAGGTGCTTCAAGTCTCCTTTAGGGATTAGATACCCCTAGACTGATTTACTTTTTACTATATGACTATATGACCTGGGCTAATACATATGATCATAGGTTTGGAAAAAATTATTATGAGTATGATATGATATAGATGATTAATTAATAAAAAACATATGGACCATGTAGAGATAATGAATATGAGCATAGAGATAGAGAGATAATTCAAATTTCCCATGTATGCCTCCAGTGAACTCGAATTAATAAGACATCAATTTAGTATTAGTTGTGATAAACAAAGTTTAGTTGATCAAGGAATCAACTCCTTAATTTATTCAAAGTGGTTGTTGAAGATGAAAATGATGGAAACGAACTTGTTACATTCATATTTGTTCAATTACATTAAATTATGTTCATTTACATTTAGTTATGTTCAATTACATTTATTTATGTTCAGTTACATTCAGTTCTGTTCAGTTACATTCAGTTCCATTCAGTTCATTTCAGTTCAATCTGTTAACAATTCAGTAAGAGGCAATTAAACTTAGTGAATTAATAAAGGGTGCATATATTCAGTGCGAGATATAATTATGAAGTTCCAAGTTGGCACCAAGTCTGTGTGTGGGCATGGTTGAAGATGTAACAATGTTCAAAGTGTTAACAAGTTACTGAAGCATGCAGCCATTTGCTACATGTATTGTATGACCGGGTTCTAGCTTGTTATTAAAGTTCATTGCACTTGGAAAGACTAGTACAATGTTCCATTTGATCTCTCCTCTCTTGTGCTCTCTGATAAAGAAATCTGCTATTGTTTTGTAATCATTCTATGTTGATTATCAATCATACTCTAAGATTGTTTGTTGGGGTTTTTATCCTCTAAATTAGTGGAGGGTTTTCCCAAGGTATATCCTATGTTCTATGGTTTGATTTCTTTATGTTTTTGGATTTTTGATGAGATATATCTGCATTGTAATTGTGGATTAAAGTTTTAAAGTTCAAGAATCTTTTTTTATTGCTCAAACACTAACATTTATATCTACATTTTCTTATTTTTATTGGATTCGATGTGATAATTCATACATGTCATCTACCTTTGAAAGGTATACAATTTCAACACATGCCCTTCATCCTCTCCTCTTCTCCACACTTTCCATTTCCTTATGTATAGAGAGAGACAATAACGAATCTCGCATTCTTCCCTCTTGCAATCCCTAATTCCCCTTCGTAATTCTATGATTTAACAAAGGGCACATTTGATAGAGTGAATATGGGGATTCTCAATTTGTACAAGCCTACCAATACAACGAACGGATACATCCTAGTGCCTAAATCTAAGGATGGGATGCATCAACAGAAACCAAGTTGAATGGCATGCATTAATGCAGGGAGAGAAACAAATTGTTACCTTCAATCCGCCCATAGTAATTATTTTAGGAGAACCCCTATTCGTCATTTGTAATTCTTGAAAAATTCTAGCTAGTGAGGAAACCAAGGGCATATACAATGATGAACCATTTGTTTTCTCAAACAAAACAAAGGATTGAGACTCATTCATGTCCGAAGATGCAATGATAAGATTATTGATGGTTTTTCTAACCTTGGTGCCATCATGGAAACGGGAATATGTGTTCAAAAGGGGGATATCCTTTTATGTAGTGGATCTCGTATCCTTTTTTCTATGTGTTGCAGCTGCAACTTTTCTCCCAAATTGTTTAAAATTTTGGACCCTCCTTTTAATTTTTATTGCCTAATATTATTTGAATTGCTAGACTCTGTTTCTGTTTTCCCTCTGCTACAAAGTTGGATTGTTTGAAGTGGAAGTGAGGTCAATTGCTTTCATGCTTTTCAGAAAATTGCTTCCTTTCTGCAAACGCATTAATGGTGGAGTTTTGAAAATGGTGTCTTTTTTTTCTGAATGATTTCCTTCATCGCTATCAAAAGTTTGTTTACGTTCAAGTCGGAGCTTGTTTCTCTTTGTTGTCACTGTTTCGGAGGTTGAACGAACTGATTTCATTACTCCCCAGCCTAAATATTTTGAACACTTAATACTTTGTTTTTCAATAAATTTTCATCGTCGAAAGTTTTGGACAGTAGAACGGGGCCATATTTTTCTACATAGCCACCGTTGCAGAAGCCAAACACTAAATGTTCCAATGGTTAGCTCTTTTCTTTTCCGATGCCGAGGGTTTTTTACTTTGTGATTTTATTTTATTTTTTTGCTTTTCGCTCTCGAAATGGTTCATAACTTTAATTGAAAGCCATAGTCCTTATGTCGTCCACCGTTGCAGCTCCTCAGCAGACTAACCATCCAACTTATAGAGTTGTTGACTATTGATGTTTTATGTTGAATACGGAACCCTTAGCCTATGTGGTTTCCGCCGTTGCATCATTTTAGTGAACTAACCACCCGACTTTTATGTCGTTCCGTTCAGCAACGAGGATATTTTTTCTGCCTTTGCTATAGCATTTAGTCTTTTCGACACCGACAGACTTAGTAGTCTCGCGAGACTCGTTGTCTGTCTGAAGCACGCCATTGTGGCTATGAATAAGACTATCTTGTCGATGCTTTAGTGGTTTTCCCTATCGATAAGGGTTTTTCCCACCTGTTTTATGTGTGTTTTTTACCCTATCTTATGGGGAGTGGAGGTTTCAAATCCTTATCCTTTTAAGGTTTTCAGGACGAGAGCGTAGTACAGGGCCTCAATTTGATGATCAGTTTTATTGTTAGTATGGTTTATATTTGTTGAAAAGATGTAGTCCGAATTAAAGATGAATTTTTCTTTTAACTGTAGATGGACTTAGAAGATTCTTCAGACCTCGGTTTGATGATTACTGCTGCAAAAGGACAAAGAAGAAGGGAGCTAGCCGAAGAAAATAAAAATGAAGAAGCAGAAATAGAGAAAAGAAGAAGCAAGTCAGGTTCAAGCTCAACTGGATCTAGCCAGAGACCAACGGATTATTGAGCAAAATAAATAGAGGCAGAGGCCCAGTCTTGGAAAAGTTCGATAGTTACCAAGTTGGTCCCTTTTCATAAAAATGCTCTTAAATCATAAATCTGAAATGTAACATTTGTATGAATCATGAGCACTCACAAACTGACAAAACTGTGAGATTAAAACGGTTGGGGGAGCCCAAAGGTCACCGAGGGGCAGCCCAAGAGTTTTGCTTGTAGTATAAGATAGGAGGGTTAGATAGAAAAAAGGGGATTTTTCCCAGAGAAACTTGTGAACTACTTATTGTAAGAGGAACTAATTCATTTTGCAATAATAAAATTACAAATTTTGCATGTTGGAGAAAGTGCTATGTGGAATGTTCAAATGTGATGAAATGAACAATGTTGAAGGGGAACTATTTCGTTTTCAGCTATGTTTCATTAACTGTGAGAGCGCTCTAACTTTATGAACCTACATTCTTATTTGAATGTTATTTGGTTTATTCTGTGATAATTTCCACTATGGGTAATGAATGTTTGAACGGTTGACAAGCTATCTTGTCATGTATATTTTATTCATGTTTATGTGTTTTGATCCTAAGAATAGCTATATGTGATTTATCTTAACATATGAACAATACTAAATTACTCATGAATTGATAATCTCGCTCCCTAGGGACAGCTTAGATAGTTTTGTTTTTTCGAATTGTGTGTGATTTAGATGCGAGAGAGTCTAAGACGAGAGGTAAGAACCTGCGCATCACATTGTGACCACTCCTCGCATTCTTCATCAATCTACATCCTAGATAGGCACTTGCATATCATACTTAAAGTCTAAATACAAAAATACATATGGTGGACCGAGCCACAACTGGTAAAAACTTTTTATTTTGTTACTTGACCTATGGTAGCCAGACCGCAAACTAGATGGATTCCCCACACCAAACAGTCATGGGCTTGTTGGGAACGTTGACTGGGGAGAATCCCTTACTGTTGTTTCCTGCGATTTTCCAGGCCTCAACTTTTTTTGGTGTTAGAAGGAGGGCCTCCAATGCATGGATGGCCGAGGAAACCCATTTCCTCAAAATTACTCCACCAGTGATAGTTCAGAAAGCAGTTTATTTCCCAATCCAAGTCCTGAAGAGAAGTGGAAAGAACACTTGTATTCTATGGAAAACCAAGTAGTAAATGATCTAAGAATACACACTAGTGCATATGTGAAGAATATTTAAGGATTACTGATTATCCCTGACTTTCCCAGAAGAGAATATAAAAAGAAAGACCATCCTATATTGGAAGAATCAATGTTCGTTGGAGATTTGGAAGAACTGGTAGAAACATCCTTACAAGAAGTGGTTCAGCCTTTGAATCAAGTGGGCCCAGAGACACCTTATTGTTCACCTATTCATACTCCTGATCATTCACCACCTGACTCTCCACCTAGACTCATGGCAAGCATAAACGCAAATCATCCACCCAACCCACCAAATCCACCACCGGCTTGGAAAGCCAGATCACCCCTAACCCTGACACCTCCATTGCATGACTTACCTCAAGCTTTTGAGAATATGTTGCCTAAGTTTGATCTAAATTAGAAGATATTAGTAGATGACCATTTACAAAGCTTCTATTTGGAAATAGAAGGATTGAGGGCTGGGGAATATGAGGATGTAGTTTGCAGACTTTTTCCGCATACCCTTAAAGGAGCAGCATCATCATGGTATTTCGGTTTTCCTACAAACTCTATCCCAGACTGGGATACCTTTGAAAGGATTTTTAGAATTAAGTATGCAACCCAAAAAACTCATGTGGCTCTCATGAAAGGACTATGCCCCTTAAAGAAAGAAAGAAAAGAGAAGGTACATAGTTTTACCCAAATATTCATAGCCTATCTTAAGAATTTTTCTGAAGCTAACAAACCCTTGGATAGAGTTCTAATTGAGTATTATACATCAGCTTTAGGATCCGAGTTGGCCATGTTTGCCAAGATGAAATCCAAACCTATGCTGGCAGAGACTTATGAAGAAGAGGAGAGAGTAGAGGCTGAAAAGGAAAGCATCGAAGATTATCCTAAATGGCGAGGAGAAAAAAATGTTGGGAGGAAAGCTTTGTTAAATACTAAGCTTAAAGAGGAGCAATCACTAGATTTCAAAGGAATGGAAAAGATGATGCAGAAGCTCTCTAACAGAATCATAGACTTGGAAAAGGAAAAGGAAGCCCAAAAGTTTTATAAGCCTTATTACAAGAAAAGGGAATATAACAGTCAATCCCAACCCCCTCTGCATAGCCCTGCATCTATGAACTTAACGGAGGTAGAAATGGATAACTTTTGCACTTTCCACCAAAAACCCCATTCTGAAAATAATTGTCCTCAATGGATAAATTCAGTGACGTTGGTTATGAATTAGCTGTTGGATTCCAAATTAACCGAGGACAACGATGAAGAAGGGAAAGACAACAATAAATCAATAGAAAAATAGGAGGATGAGGCCATGGTTTTAAGGGACTGTGTATCATTGTTTGATGACGAGGAAGAAAAGGATCTGAGACATGAGAACGTCCTGGAAACAAATGTAATGACGAGAAGCCAGGGGATGATCAAGGAAAGCAGTTTTATGCTCCCGAACATTAAGAGACTTCAAAAGAATGTTAATAAATTTCAAAAAAATTCCTCAGCTAATAAAATTATGGAATTTACCATCACCAGTAAAAATCCTAGACAGATCAACATGCCTACTAAGCCTAATGAAGAAAATATAAATAATGTTAATCCGAATCTCATGGAACATAAGATGGATTATGACATTGTGGAGGATATCAAAAAGGTAAGGGAAAACATCTCATTATTTGAAATGTGCAATGTGTCGCAGCAAAAAAAAAAGCTATTGAAAACACTTGAAATATCAAAGGAGAGGCTTCCCACTGAAAATCAGCCCCAAGAAGAAGAAATTGGTGAAGCAAGTGTGGGAGGTAAGCCTAAATGCAAGTCTCCACCTTTTCTCCTTACTTTTGAAATTTTCAACCACAACGTGCATAACTACCTAGTAGACTCGGGGGCATCAGTCAACGTCACGCCACTGTCGGTCTGCAAAAATATAAATGGGCAACCTAAACCATCTACCTAGAGGGTCGTGCAGTTGGATAGATCAAATATGAAGGTAATTGGGGAAATGGAGGATGTTCTTGTTCGCTTATCTTGAAATGATAAGGTATGCCAATTCATTGATATTGTGGTGGCTGACATACTGGAAGCTTATGGACTTGTTTTGAGAAGAGATTGGTCGACAAAGCTGAATGGATATTTTTCTTCGAACTGGTCACATCTGTGGCTCCTATATAAAGGAAGACCAAATCAAATTAAAGTTTTGAGGGAGCCTCACATGAAACACAATGTTACTCAGTCCAAAGGTAAAAATGAACCAGTGGATTATGTTTTGGGAAATTACTTTATTGAGCTAGAACCAGCAAAACTATCAAGCGGAAGAAGCCAACGATACATCAGATGCTTAGCCTAATCTCCTTCGGTTCTCACAGGATGATGAAATTGATTGTAAAATAGTAGACTTAGCTGTAGATGTAGATGTTAATTCTCACACAGTAGCAGTTAGTGATTTTTGGATGCTTTTCTTTGATGGTTCAAAAAATTTAGAAGGGTCAGGAGCCGTCTATGTCCTAATTGACCCTAATAAAAACAAACATTTTCGTTCATGTAGGTTAGAGTTTGAATGTACCAATAACACAGCTGAATATGAAGCATTAGTTTAGGGACTAAGAAAAGACATTGAATTAAAGGCAAAAAATCTGAAAGTGCTTGGAGATTCTGAAATAATTGTAAAACAAATTCGAAATCAAATACATTGCATTTATCCTCATTTAAAAGCTTATCAAAATGAATTATGGGATTTACTTAAATGTTTTAATGCATTTAACATTGTATCAATTCCAAGACTTAAGAATGTAGTAGCTGACTTGTTGGCCACCTCAGCTGCGAGGCTTGTGCCCTCTAATAATAAGTGCTCTGTTGAATTTCTTTTCAGGCCTTCAGTTCCATATATGATTACCAATCTATGAGTTTTTTACGATGATAAACAAATTATATAATGCTTGACAAATGACGAGACCTTCAAAGGGGAAATTATTGATGAGAAAGAACATCAAGCCGAGCTAAAATTCGATAATTTTATTCCTGAAGGAGTCAGGACTTTAGAGCGAATGTTTGATTTAAACGAGAAATTTAGAAGACCAGTGAATGTGAAGACTCATAGCTCATCTCTACATTTCAAGTTGATTAATTTGGGGACTGAAATTGAGCCTAAATATGTGAATTTGGGAAAGTGTTTCTCCCCAGGTGAAACAAATGATTTTATCAGTCTTTTCAAACAATACAAAGATGGTTTTGCCTAGACGTATGAAGATCTGAAGACATATGACACCAATATTATCCAACATGTTATCCCCATAAGATCTCGAATCAAACCTTATCAGCAACCTTTAAGGAAAATGCATCCAAAATTAGAGCCTTTAATCCATAATGAAGTTAAGAAACTATTGGATGCTAGAATTATCTTCAAGGTTTGACACTCGGAATGGGTCTCAAATCTGGTACCAGTAAGGAAGAAATCCAGAGAAATTAGGCTATGTGTGGATTTCAGAAACTTAAATCGCACTTTAGATGAAGATAATTATCCTATTCCACCCATGGAACATATATTGCAAATTGTTTCGGGTTCTGAGCTATTCTCTTTATTAGATGGATTCTCAGGCTACAATCAAGTATTAGTAGCTAAAGAAGACAGACTTAAAATGACATTCAAAATTAGGTGGGGAACTTTTGCTTACAGAAGGATGCCCTTTGGACTCATAAACACTGGAGATACTTTCCAGAGGGATATGGACATAGATTTACACAGTCTGATTGGACGCAGTGCTGTAGTATACCTCGATGACATCATGATATTCTCAAGGAAAAGAGAGGAACATGCATTTCATCTAAAGCAAAATTTTGAATGCTGCCGAAAATATGGTATCTCACTAAACCCCAAGAAGTGTGTGTTTTCCATTACCGAAGGTAAGTTGTTGGGTCATGTGGTTTCTAAGAAGGGGATCTCCATAGACCCAGAGAGGATCAAAGCCATCGAACAGATTCCCTTACCCCATAATAAAAAGGGCATGCAATCATTTATGGGGACAATAAATTTCGTGCGAAGGTTTGTGCCAGATTTTGCTCAAATTGTTAAACCTTTGCAGAAAATGGTAAAGCAAAGTGTACAATTCAAGTGGACTGATGTAGAGAAGAACACATTTAGTAAAATAAAGACAAATGTTGCGCATGCACCCTCCCTCAAAAGTCTGGATTTTGAGAAAGATTTTATTTTGTACACTTTCACATCTGATGATTCACTAGCAGCTATGCTTACCTAGAAGGAATATGGGGGAGATGAGTTCCCCATATCATTTATGAGAATCGGTCTGCATGGGGCCAAATTGAATTATCTAGCTGTGGATAAACAAGATTATGGTGCATTCAAAGTGGTAAAACAATTCAGGCCATACATACTTAAGAACCGAAAAAAGGTAATCGTTCCACACCCAGTTGTGAGATCTCTTTTCATACAAAAGGAGTTAGGAGAAAGAAGAGGAAAATAGGTAACAGCTCTATAGGAGTATGTCCTCGAATTCAAGCCAGCCTCCATAGTTAAAGGGAAGGGATTATGCAAACTAATGACTAAAAGTAAATACAATGAAGAAAGGGACTAGGAAAACAAAGCTAAGTTGAATTTGATGGATGTTTGTCCTCTTTTCATAGCTCCAGACTCCTGGTATCGAGACCTTGTGCATTACCTTCTGGCGGGATTGTTACCGAAACACTAGAATGCTAAGTAAAGAAGAGCACTGCGGCTTAAATCAGCCTCATATCATATGGTTGAAGGAATATTATTCAGAAAGAATTATGATGGAGTTCTTCTTAGATGCTTAGAGAAAGAAGATGCAAAGAAGGTCATAATAGACTTACACAATGGGCCTGCTGGAGGACATTTCTCTAGAGATACAATAGCCCATAAAATTATCAGAGCTTGATACTATTGGCCCACGTTGTTCAAAGATGCACATGCCCATGTTAGAAAGTGCGACATCTGTCAAAGGTGTGGTGGAAGAAAAATTGAAGTAGCAGGACCATTAAATCCTGTGATGATAACAGAACCTTTTGAGCAGTGGGGGATGGACATCATTGGAGAGATAAAACCAAATTCTTCCTTGCAACACAAATATATTCTGATGACAACTGACTACTTCACTCATTGGGTCGAGGCCATTCCGTTGTGTAAAGTAAATGGAGATGTGGTCATGGACTTCTTGCAAGATCATATTATGACCAGGTTTGGAGTTCCAATTTCTTTAGTTTTTGATAATGCTACTTATTTTTCCTCTATTATATTAACTGCATTTTCTCATGAGAAAGGAATTAATTTGCATTACTCTGTAAATTACTATCCACAGGGAAGTGGTTTGGCTAAATCTACGAACAAGAATCTGATTAGAATTTTAAGAAAGACTGTGATAGAAAACCAGAGGATTTGGCACTCAGCATTACCAAATGCTCTTTGGGATGATAGGGTCACCCCTAAGAATTCATTAGGTGTGTCCTCATATACTATTGTTTATGGAAAATAGGCCATTCTACCCCCCAATATCATGCTACCCTCTTCCATAATAGCTCAAGAATCCAGAGGATCAGATAATGAAATCTTACAGATAATGATACATAATATTTTGAAGGCAAAGGAATCTAGATCCAGGGCCAGAGAACGTTTTAAACAACAACAGGAGGTATTAAAGAGATGGTTTGATAAACACAAAGCTGGAACAAAAGAATTTGAGGTGGGAGATTTGGTTCTCAAATGGGACCACCCCCATGATGAGAAAGGAAAACACATGAAATTTCAACAGTTATGGGTAGGCCCTTTCCAAATTACAGCAAAGCTTGGCACCTAAACCTATAAGTTGCAAGATTTACAGGGATGGGAAGAGAACTTACCATTAAATGGTCTAGTTCTTAAGCCTTTTTTTTCTTGATTTTGTTTATTTTGTTATGTTTTGTACATAAATAAATTGATTGCTTGGCTATTTATTTTTTGATTTATTTTATTTCTATTTGTTTTTAGTTTAGATTTTGATTGATTTCAATTAAAGAGGCAAACTTTTGGTTGCATGGAGGGCATCAGAATTCTGGATTAACTAAATCCTTGATTATAAGACTGTGTATTATTATGTATCTGAAAGAATTTCTTCTAGTTTAACAGTTTTTCCTAAATGGCTATGAACACATTGAAGTCCTACTTAATCCCTATAAAATAACTCAGGATCAAAAGGTCTAGAATACTATTTTAAGGCTCCATCCATTTCACATCTAAAATTTCCTAGGGAGTGATAGCAAAAGACCCACAGAAAGGAAGCAGAGTAAACAATATATTATATATAAATGATCCCATGCCAAGAATTGAAAGCCAAAAGGCAGAGATGAGTAAAAAAACTCCTAAGAAAGCAATAGGTACCAAAACAAAGTACTGAATCATTTAAGTACAAAATTGCCAAAGTTCTTCTCCGTCCATGAGATGAAAGTCAAATGCATCTCTCACACAAAAGGACGCTATGGATAGAGGAGGCTAAATAAAAAATTCAGAAAGAAAGGCATGCAGGAGGACTCATAAAGGACCAAAAAGTCCAAAAGCACAAAAAGTGCAAAATGGCATGGGAATGAGGAACAAATGAATATTTATGTTTACCATATGTTACAATCCTGTGGTGTTCGAGCTGGAAGCTACCTGAAGACAGAGGTAAAAAATGAAACTCACCTTCCCATGCTCAAAAGAGTTATCTTGACTTTGAAATCTTGGGTTCCATTTTCCTAAATTGGACCATCATCAATGATTAAAAGTACATATATTTTCCATTTGGGAAATACAGACATCTAGAAGAATTCAACATGTTGGTTTTATTGTCAAACAGTATGTTACTTAAGGAAGAAATTGTCCAGACATCTAGGTTCATCAGGTAGTCACTAATTGTTGCAGCTGCAACTTTTCTCCCAATTTTTTTAAACTTTCGGACCCTCCTTTTAATTTTTATTGCCTAAGATTGTTTGGATTACTGGACTCTATTTTTGTTTTCCCTCTGCTACAAACTTGGATTGTTTAATGTGGAAGTGAGGTCAATTGCTTTCATGCTTTTCAGAAAACTGCTTCCTGTCTACAAACGCATGAACGATGGATTTTTGAAAATGATGTCTTTTTGGTTTGAATGATTTCCTTCATCGCTGTCAGAAGTCTGTTTACGTTCAAGTCGGAGCTTGTTTCTCTTTTCTGTCACTATTTTGGAGGTTAAATGAACCGATTTCATTCCTCCCCAGCCTAAATATTTTGAACACTTAATACTTTGTTTTTTAATAAATTTTCGCTGTCGAAAGTTTTGGACAGTAGAACGGGGCCATAGTTCTCTACACAGCCACCATTGCGGAAGCCAAACGCTAAATGTTCTGATGGTTAGCTCTTTTATTTTCCGATGCCGAGGTTTTTTGACTTTGCAATTTTTTTTTTTTTGCTTTTTTCTCTCGAAACGGTTCATAAATTTAATCGGAAGCCATAGTCCTTATGTCATCTGCCGTTACAGCTCCTCAACAGACTAACCATCTGAATTATAGAGTTGCCTACTGCTGATGTTTTATGTTGACTATGAAACCCTTAGCCTATGCGGTTTCCACCATTGTGGAATTTTAGTGAACTAACCACCCGATGTTTATGTCGTTCCGTTCGCCGACGAGGAGATTTTTCTGCCCGTTGCTATAGTATTTGGTCTTTCTGACGTCGATAGACTTAGTAGTCTCGTGGGACTCGTTGTCTTTATGAAGCCTGCTATTGCAGCTATGAATAAGACTATCCTGTCGATGCTTTAGTGGTTTTCCCCACCGATAAGGGTTTATTCCTCCTATTATGTGTGCGTTTTTTACCCTATCTTATGGGTGACGGAGGTTTCAGATTCTTATCCTTTTAAGGTTTTCACGACGAGAGAATAGTATAGGGCCTCATTTTGATGATCAGTTTTATTGTTAGTATGGTTTATGTTTTTTGAAAAGATGCAGTCTGAATTAATGATGAATTTTTATTTTAACTGCAGACGGACTTAGAAGATTCTTTAGACCTCGGTTTGATGATTACTGCTGCAAAAGGACAAAGTAGAAGGGAGCTAGCCAAAGAAAAGAAAAATGAAGAAGCAGAAATAGAGAAAAGAAGAATCAAGTTAGGTTCAAGCTCAACTGGATCTAGCCAGAGACCAACGGATTACTGAGCAAAATAAATAGAGGTAGAGGCCCAGGCTTGGAAAAGTTCGACAGTTACCAAGCTGGTCCATTTTCATAAAATTGCTCTTAAATCATAAATCTGAAATGTAACATTTGTATGAATCATGAGCACTCACAAAGTGACAAAACTACTTGTTGTAAGAGGAACAACTTCATTTTGCAATAATAAAATTACAAATTTTGCATGTTGGAGAAAGTGCTGTGTGGAATGTTCAAATGTGATGAAATGAACAATGTGGAAGGGGAACTATTTCGTTTTCAGCTTTGTTTCATTAACTGTGAGAACGTTCTAACTTTCTGAACCTATGTTCTTATTTGAATGTTCTCTGGTTTATTCTGTGATAATTTCCACTATGGGTAATGAATGTTTTAACGGTGGATGAGCTATCTTGTCATTTATATTTTATTCATGTTTATGTGTTTTGATCATAAGAACAACTATCTATGATTTATCTTAACATATGAACAATACTACATTAATCATGAATTGATAATCTCGCTCCCTAGGGACAGCTTAGATAGTTTTGTTTTTTTGAATTGTGTGTGATTTAGATGTGAGAGAGTCTAAGACGAGAGGTAAGAACCTGCGCGTCACATTGTGACCACTCCTCACATTCTTCATCAATATGCATCCTAGATAGGCACTTTCATATCATACTTAAAGTCTAAATACAAAACTACATACGATGGACTGGGCCGCAACCAGTAAAACCTTTTTAGTTTATTACTTGACCTACGGTAGCCGGACCACAAACCGGATAGATACCCTACACCAAATATTCATGGGATAGTTGGGAATGTTGACTGGGGAAAATCCCTTGCTGTTGTTGCCTGTGATTTTCTAGGCCTCAACACTATGGATATGAGTTACCTACACATACCATTTGGAGGTGGTAGATTCAACCTTGGAAATGGGTGATTTACACCCAACTTGTGCCTCAAGTCTTATCCTTTCCTAAATTCTCCCCCATGCGACGAATTCAGCTCGCAAATACCTTATCCTTCTCAGAACTAGGGTATTATGGCGATGGTTATTTCTGTTGATGTATTTGTAACTTCAGAATGTATTCACTTGTATATCTTATATTATACCCCGATGTTCCTATCAGGGTTGTCATTAATATAATAAATTCATGTAAAGTCAATGAGGTTAACCCTATGTTGTAATTTGGTGCCATAGTCCCCATAATTTAGTTTAGGTTAACCCTCCTTGTTGAGCAGGGGGTAAAGTCCCCATAGGTGTGGGGTACTAGGGTTATTAGACTCTCCTAGAAAAGTTGGCTCTAGTAATTAATTGTCGAGTGAGGCCGACTTGTTGGAGTGGAAATCAAGTGAATCGAAAAATATAAATAGAAGTGAGGTTCTCCTCATTTCTACATACACACACACTCACCCAACTATAGCGTATAGGTGAGAGAGAAGAAGCTTGCTCAAGTGAGAGAGAGAATAGTTGTTGGAGATCATCTTTCTGTATTTGGATTTTACTGTTGCCATTGGTTCTTATTCTATCTCTAACGAAGTTGCGGGATTTTTCCTTTATGTTTTCCCCGGGGTTTTGTGTCTATTGTCTCTTGTGATTGATTTTTGTGCATGTTATTCTCTGAGATAAGATCCTAAGATCATATTGCTTAAATGATAAAAATCTAACATGGTATTAGAGCTAACCTAAGAAGAAGACATTGTGCAGCTACAGATACTATTGCTTCTTACTTTTTGAGACTCTCTCCATGATCCATCAGCAAAAGGAGGCTAGGATGACTCTCCATTGAAGGGCGCATCTTTTTGTCGAAGCAGAATTTGATTCTGGGCATTTTTAGTTTTTGGTGCGGGAAATTAGGGCTTTTTACAGAAGAGGAATTTTTGAGTGAGCCTGGCATAGGATTTCTATCTACATCAAAATCAAATTTTAGAGATCAAGGTCGAATTTTTTGTTTGAGTGAAACTCTAGGAAAGTCAAACCATAGTTTGACCCTGAACCTGAAAACCCTAAAATACTAAAACTGGTAGTTTTGGTGCATTCTCTATATCTCAGGATTGAAGAAGTCTCAGGGGACAAAATTTTCACAGGATGAAGATAAAATCATGTTGTACCATGTGTAAACATTGCAGCCTCAAAGTCTCTATATTCTGGGAGATATGATTCCTCCGAATTAGGGTTCCAGCCTCTTCTAGGATTCATCCCTAAATAAGACACCTGGGGAGAATTTCCATATCTTGGGCTACAAAGGTCCAAATTAAATTTATCAAGATGTTATAGATTGGGCATAGACTATTCTTTATGTGGTAAAATTTTCATACCCCGAAGGTGAAATGGTGAAATGTGGATGTCCGTACAAGTTCGCTATGATGAATAGTCCTGAAAGAAGTCACCTTGGGGAAACTTTAATAAGTCCAAATTGGTAAAATGAATTCTAATCAAACATGTGGTTTTGGAAAGAGGACAGAAGAGGCTACCTTAGTATAAAATTTTAGATACATAGGAGTAGTAATTTTGGATATAACACGGAAACAATATCAAGCATTTTAGAAGAGGAAATTGGAAAACTAGGGCTTCGTTTTCGGGAGCTTCCCTCCACTATTTGCAGAAAAGGAGTACATTGGACAGCTCACCTTAAAAATGCCCATCTTCCCATACAATTATATCTAAAAGATTCTGATTTTTTAAAATTAGGGTTTCTCTGAAAAACCCTAGATCAGCCAGCTTCGGAACGAGTACAGACATCTCAAATTAGTAAGATCTAATATTTTTCTATTTACATTTGAGGTTCTCATTTCAAAATGACTAATCACACCAGATTGATGAAAATCTTGGTGAAGCTGACAACATCCAAGCATGGAAGTATAGGATCTCAGTGGTTCTTGAAGGAAATGAATTCGACATCTACATAAGTGGAGAGGTTCTAGTTCCAGAGGGAGATGAGGCTAAAATGCTTACATAAGAAGAACTAGGTCAAGGACAAGAATATCATTGTTCATTCAATCAAGGATCACCTTATTCCACAAGTGTCTTCCCTAAAGACACCTAAAGAGATGTTTTACTCCTTAACCAAGCTATTTGAAGGGAATAACATAAATTAGAAGAGGACTTCGAGAAACTAGTTGTAGAATGTGAAGATCTAGAATTCAGAGACCATATAGTCATACTTTACAAGGGTGTCTCAAATCAAAGAACAACTTGAAGTAGTAGAGGAAGAAGTGGAGAATCTAGAAGTTGTGATAACCACCTTGAACCGCCTCCTAGGATCATGGGACTCTTTCATCCAAGGAATGTGTTCCAGAAGGAAGTGATTACCTTCAACAGATTCTGGGAAGAGTGCACACAAGAAGAAGCTCGACTCATAATAAGAGAAGAGAAAATGGGAGCAACTGAAGATCAAGCTCTCACCATCCAAAGAATATCCCTCAAGCGATGAGGAATACAAAGGACTCAACTCTTGAAGAAACTCTTATCCATCTTAGCCTTTGGATAAGAAATTATTTTGAATATGAAGTTGAAGGCTCAAGAAGGAGTCTACCCAAAAAATGAATAAAGATAAGTATTCAATTTTCATTTCATGATATTATTTGGTTATGCATTTGTTTATATTCAGTTGATGTGTTATGCATGTTTGCATTAATGACAGTATACTACTAATATGAATGTGATGGGTAAGTAGCCCATGGTGCTATACAACTCTCCATTGCTACTTATCTAGAATGAAACCTCTTTGCTAACATATTGGATTAGTGCAAAATCTCAATGATGTCATGTTAGAGATGGAAGGCATCTAGAAAATTTCTGTGAGATATGGCTGAATGTTGTATTGGATAAAATAGTTGCATGATTGTGTCTTTATGCATAAGAATTTTCTATTATGAATATGCCTTATGAAATGTTTCTAACCATATAACTAATGCATTTGACTTGTAGGAAATATCGTGTACAATCGCCTACAAGAAAAGAACGATGAGACTTGTTCTAAAGAAAAAGTTACAATAGTTCAAGAAAATATCCAAAATGAAGAATAGTATGACAAGACTTCAAGAGGTCTCAGACACAGTGCAATTATGTGACATTGTGGAGTGACATCATTGATACAGAACCTTCCAACTATGAAGAAATAGAGTCGTAGACATGAAGAAAGGGAATGAGAGTACCAGTTCAAGAAGAATGATGTCTAGGATGTGGTATCAAGATCTGAAGGGAATTCCATAGTATCTTCCATATGGATCTACAAGATCCAACATGTAGTAGATGGAAACATCATGGGATACAAAGCAATATTCATAACATGAGGCTTCTCACGGAAAGAAGGCATAGACTATGAAGATACATTTACGGCCACTAGAAGTTAAGACACATGATAGGCAGACTCATGTGTGCAAATTAAATAAGGCCTTGTACAAGCTGAGAAGACACCCATGGGATAAAACATACACAAGGAGCTTGAAGATCACCTAGAGTGATGAAGATATTAACCTTTGCTACAAGGTTGAAGATGAAATCCTATAGAGGATTACAAGCTCACATATGGGTGCGAGAAGAACTTTTGAAAAGGTTCAAGATAGAGGATCTTGCTATCTAGTCAACCTAGATGGATACATAGAATATTAGTAGTAGATGAAGCTACTTGTCACTCCGGTACAGAATGTTTCAATGCATAGAGTATGAAAGGAAGAGGGAGAATAATTCTCCACTTCAGAGGGAGTGACTGCAGAAGATCCTGAGGGTCGAATGGTACAATAGGATGGATAACTTACTGATAGTTCTAGGATTTATTGTGAGTAAAGTGGATTCCATCCTTTACTTCAATGTTGAAGGAGAAATACTAGTGATGCTCCCGTTATATGTTAATGACTTGTTCTTGATACAAAAAAGGAACTCATTAGAGATGCAATAAGGAGACTTGTTGTCAAGTACGAGATAAATGACTTGGGTATGATGCACTGCTTTCTAGGCATGGAGGTGTGGTAGAGTGTGTATGGAATCTTTCTTGGACAATGGAAGTATGCAGTGGAGATCCTGAAGAGGTTCAGGGTGATGGACTACAAGTCCATGACCACAACTATGAAATCGAACCTGAATATATTAAGTTCTGCTTCGTCAAAGTCAGTTGATGCCATGATGTATCGTCATATGATTTGTTCCTTCATGTACCTGACAAATACAAGACTAGATATTTTCTTTGCTGTGAACACATTAAGACATGTTCACCTGATGGTTGCAAAGCATGCAGTGAGGTAAAAAAAGGGTATAGTTCATTATTGGCTCAAGTATGAAGTGAATCCGAAGATTAACCTAGAGGGTTGTGTGGATTCGGATTGGGCAGGTAGTGTTGATGTAATTGTAACTTTGGAATGTATTCACTTGTATTTCTTATGTATTATAACCTGATGTTTATTTTGGGATGTATTATAATGTAATTGAGTCATGTCATACCTCGATTTTTATTCCAAGAAGTTTCTATAATGTGAAAGTCATGTCAAGTCATTGTGGGTAACCCTCCTATTGGTCAGGGGTTAAAGTCCCTGCAGTTGTGGGGCCCTAGGGTTATTAGACTATCCTAGTGAATTCAACCCTAGGTGAGTTATTGTAAGTCAGGGAAGTATTCCCCACCATTGTGTTAAGGACAAACCTCCTTGTTCGTCAGAGGAGGCAAAGTCCCGACAAGTTTTGGGGCACTAGGGTTATTAGACACTCCTAGAGATGTCGGCTCTAGTAAGTAATTATTAAGTGAGGTCGACATGATGGAGTGGGTTCCAAGTGAATGAAATAATATTAATAGAGAGTGAGTCCCTCTATTTATAACACACACACTCACTCAATGGGGCGCATGAGTGAGAGAGGAGAAGCTCTCTCAGTGTGTGAGAGAGAGACAAAAGTTGTGGAGATCATCTTATTGTTTTCAAGTTTTACTTTTGGTGCTGATTCTATCTTTGAGGAATTTGTGGGGTTTTATCCTTTATGGTTTCCCTGAGGAAAATTCTTTGTGTGTCTTGTCTCTTGTGTTTTAATGTTGTTCTTGTTATTCTCTCAGTTAAAGATCCTAATGTAATGCTAGCTTGAATGATAAAAATATAACATGGTATTAGAGCTAACCTAAGAAGAAGACATTGTGCAACTAAAAAAGCTATGGATTCTTACTTTTTGGGTCTCTCTCCACAATCCATCAACAAATTTATGCTAGGATGAATCTCCATTGAAGGGTGCATCTTTTTGTCGAAGCAGAATTCGATTTCGAGCATTTCCAGTTTTGGTGCGGAAAATTAGGGCTTTCTACAGAAGAGGAATTTTTCAGTGAGCCCAACATAGGATTGTTCTCCTCATAAAAATCAAAATTTAGATACCTGGATCAAGACATTTGGTTGGGTGAAACTTCGGGAAATTCAAACCCTAGTTTGACCCCGAGCTAGAAAAACCCTAAATACTAAAACTACTACGTTTTGGTACATTCACTATATCCCGATATTGGTGAAGTTCTAGGTGCTGAAAATTGCAGAATCCAAAGATAAAATATTGATTTACATTGTTTCCGAATTTGAGCCTCTGATTTGCTATATTATGGGATATATGATCCCTCCACGTTAGGGTCCCAGCCTCTTCTAGAATTCATCCCTAAATAGGACACCTGGGGAGAATTGATCTATCTTGGGCTATAAAGGTCCATATGAAATTTATGAAGATGTTACAAAAAGGGAACAAACTTTAATTTCTGTGTTCCAAATTTCATACTCAGAAGATGAACCCATGACACATGGAAGTCCGTACAGCTTCGTTGTTCTGAACAGTCCTGAAACTGGTCACATTGGTAAAATGATCATAAGTCCCAATTGGTGAAACCAATTCTGATTAAACCCATGGTTTTGGAACAGGAACATGCAAGGATAACTTAGGGAGAAGTTTCAGATACATAGGAATAGTAATGTCAGAGATACTATAGAAAGAGTAACAGGAATTTTTGTAGAAGAACTTGGAAAACTAGGGCTTCCTGTTCCGGGAGCTTCCCTCCATTGTTTAAAGAAAACGAGTATGTTAGACAGCTCCATTTGAGTATATCTGTATTTATATCCAATCAGATCTAAAATATTCCAATTTTTGAAAATTAGGGTTTCTGTGACAAACCCTAGATCAGCCAGCTCCGGAACCAGGACGGACACCTCAAATCAGTAAGATCTAATCTTTTGCTATTTTCATTTGAGGTTGTCATTTAAAATTGATCTATCACATCAGCTTGATGATAAGATTGGTGAAGTTGAAAATTTCCAAGCGTGGAAGTATATGATCTCTCTGAAGAAAATGAATTGGACACCTACATGAGTAGAGAGGTTCCATTTCTAGAGGGAGATGAGGCTAGAAGCCTTACACAAGAAGAACTTGGTCAAGGCCAAGAAGAACATTGTTGATTCAATCACGGATCAACTTGTACCACAAGTATCTTCCCTAAAGACACCAAAGATGTTTGATCCCTTGACCAAGATATTTGAAGAGAAGAACATACATCAGAAGATGACCTCAAGAAACTATTTGAAGAATGTGAATATCCAGAATGCATAGACCATGCAGTCATACTTTACAAGGGTCTCTCAAATCAAAGAACAACTTGAAGCGCTAAAACAAGAAGTGAAGAATGCAAAAGTGGTGATAGCCACCTTGAATGGTGTCCCAGGATCATGGGATTCATTCATTCGAGAAATGTGTGCCAGAAGGAAGTGATTACTTTCAGTAGACTCTAGGAAGAAGAAGAAGCTCGACTCATAAGAAGATAAGAGAAGATGGGAGCAATTGAAGATCGAGATCTCACCATCGAAAGAAGATCCCTCAACCAATGAGGAACATGAAGATCTAAACTCTTGAATAACCTCTTATCCATATTAGCATTTGGATAAGAAACGATGCTATTATGAATGAATAAGATGATGAAGCTAAAGGCTCAACAAGGAGTCTACCCACGGAACAAATAAAGATAAGTATTCAATTGTCATTTCATGATATTGTTTTGTTATGCATTTGTTTATATTTAGTTAATGTATTATGCATGATAGAATGTTTGCATTAACGACAGTATACTACTAATATGCATATGATGGGTAAGTAGCTCATGGTGCTATACAACTCTCCATTTCTACTTATCTAGAATGAAACCTCTTTGATGACATATTGGATTAGTGCACAATCTCAATGTTGTCCTGGTAGAGATGGAAGGCATCTAGAAAAGTTTCCGTGAGATATGGATGAATGTTGTATTGGCTAAAGTAGTTGCATGACCATATATTTATGCATAAGAATTTGCCAGTATGAATATTCCTTATGAAATGTTTCTAACCATACAACTAATGCATTTGGATTGTAGGAAATATCGCATACATAATCGCCTACAAGCAAAGAAGAATGAAGACTTGTTTCGAAGAACAAGTGATGACAGTTCAAAGACGAAGAATAATATGATGAGTGCAGCGAAATCATTGATGCAGAACCTTCCAGCCATGAAGAAGTAACCAAGAAGAAAGGGAAGACCAGTTCAATAAGAATGATCTCTAGGATGCAGTATCAATACATAAAGGGAAGTTCGTAGTTCCATCATGTAGTAGATGGAAACATCATGGGATACAAAGAAAGATTCATAGCACGAGGCTTCTCATGAAAAGAAGTCATAGACTATGAAGACACATTTTTAGCCAGTAAGAGTTGAAACACATACATGATGAGCTGAATGAAGATATTAATATTTTCTACAAGGTTGAAGAGGAAAGTCTATACACTAGATGGTTATATAGAATATTAGTAGCATAGGAAGCTACTTGTCACTCCAGTACAGAATGTTTCAGTGCATAGAGTATATAAGACAGAGGGAGTATGATACTTCAGAGGGAGTGACTACAGAAGATATAAGGTTTGACACGGTATGACAAGATGGATAGATTACTGATGACTCTAGGCTTTACTAAGAGTAAAGTGGATTCCAACCTTTACTTCAAGGTTGAAGGTGGGAGACCAGTGATGCTCCTCTTATGTGTCAATGCACTATTTTTCTAGGCATGGAGGTGTGGAAGAATGCGGATGGAATATTCCTTGGACAAAGGAAATATGCAGTAGAGATCCTAAAGAGGTTCGGGATGATGGAATGCAATGCCATAACCACACCTATGGCATCAAATATGAAGCTATTGAGTGATTCTTCATCAGAGACGGTTGATGCTACGATGTATCATCAGATGATTAGGTTCTTGATGTACCTGATGAACACGAGACTAAATATTTGCTTTGCTATAAACACCTTGAGCCGGTTCCTGACAAATCCAAGACATGTTCACTTGACTACTGCAAACCATATTCTGAGGTACCTGAGGGGTACAATTGATTATGGGCTCAAGTATGAGGAAAATCAGAAGATTAACTTAGAGGGTTATGTTGATTCAGATTGGGAAGGTAGTGCCATTGATAGGAAGAACACTTCAGGGTGTTGCTTCAGTATGGGATCAGGTGTGATCTCTTATTTTAGCAAGAAGCAATCCTGTGTGGCACTGAGTACAGCTAAAGCAGAGTATGTCATAGCTTGTTCAGCTAGTTGTGAGGCAATATGGCTACGAAAGCTACTGTCTGAGTTATTTGATCTCCATATGGATGCTACTTGTATACATTGTGACAACCAAAGTTGTGTGAAGTTGTCGAAGAACCCGATGTTCCATGATAAGTCGAACAGTAAAGCTCTAGTATGTTGTGATGGAGGAACATATAGCTGATGTGTTGACGAAGACATTGGCTAGGGTGAATTTCAAGTACTTCAGGGAGAAGCTTGGTGTTCTCTAGATCAAAGTTTCCTCCAAGGGAAAGTGATGAGACTGGTAGCCATTCTAACATGGTGAGAGTATTGGTTCCTTCCATGTCAGATATGAGTGCTGAGATCCATAGCGATTATGATGAGTAGGTCAGATATAAGGGCTGAGCCATTCTATCATGGTGAGAGGATTTGGTTCCTTCCATGTCAGATATGAGTGCTGAATGCCATTCTTGGAATGGAGGTACCTAGTCAGTTACCAGGAACACTCAGTCTGGGAATGAGAGAGTCATTCTGACGAGTAGGTCAGATGTAAGGGATGAGCCATTCTGTCATGGTTAAAGGATTAGGTTCCTCCCATGTCAGATGTGAGTGCTGGCCATTCTGTCAAGTAGGACAGATGTAAGGGGAATTGCCATTCTCCTAGAGAATGGAGGCGCCTGGTTAGTTACTAGGTAGCTCAGTATAGGACTGGGGGCCATTCTGATATGATGATAGGATTGGTTCTTACAATATTAGATGTGAGTGTACACCTTTTCAAACATGTAGATGGATTGGTTCCATGTATGTGTCAAATGTAAGTGTAGAGCCTTTCTTCGATCATGTGTTGATCAGATATAAGTGCTGAGCATTTATTCGATCATGTGTTGATTAGATATAAGTGCAGTGCCTTTCTTCGATCATTGGTTGATCAGATGTAAGTGTAGGATCCTTTTGGAATGGAGGATTGGTTCCTCGCATGGCCAAGTGTAAGTGTTGGGCCTTTCTTCGATCATTGGTTGATCAGATGTAAGTGCTGGGCCTTTCTGACAAGGTTGTGGGCTTTGTTATCACATGGTTAGATGTGAGTGTTGGGTGTTTCCTTTCTGATATGATTATAGGATTAGTTACTACATGATCAGATGTAAGTTCTGGGTGAAGACCTACATGGTGTCTAGGATTACATCCAACATGAGAAAGGCCTATCTTTGTAGAACTTCCTGTGACGATAAGAATCATGAGATAGCACTTATGAAGATTCAGTATTGATGATCCAATAGAGATGATCTAGATCGAGGGATGATCCAGATCTAGAGATGATGCTCCAGAGATGTTCCAGATTGAGTGATGATCCAGATCCAGTAGTGATGATCCAGATCGAGTGATGATCCAAATCCAGAAATGAAAGTGACATGAAGATGAAGATGACTTGAAGATGACAAGGACTTGATGATGACCCAAATGATACAGAGAAGAATACTTTTGCTGATAAATTGTGTCGAGAGAATACCTTCCTGGTTAAGAGGGAGTGTTGATGTAATTGTAACTTTGGAATGTATTCACTTGTATTTCTTATGTATTGTAATCCGATGTTTATTCCAGGATGTATTGTAATGTAATTGAGTCATGTCATACCCCAATGTTTATTCCAATAAGTTTCTATAATGTGAAAGTCATGTCAAGTCATTGTGGGTAACCCTCCTATTGGTCAAGGGTTAAATTCCCCGCAGTTGTGGGGCCCTAGGGTTATTAGACTATCCTAGTGAAGTCTACTCTAGGTGAGTCATTGTAAGTTGGGGGAGAATAGTCCCCACCATTGTGTTAAGGATAAACCTCATTGTTGGTCAGAGGAGGAAAATTCCCCACAAGTTTTGGGGCACTAGGGTTTTTAGACACTCGTAGAGATGTCAGCTCTAGTAAGTAATTGTTAAGTAAGGCCGACATGATGCAGTGGGTCCCAAGTGAACAAAAGAATATAAATAGAGAGTGAGTCTCTCTATTTATAACACACACACTCAATCATTGGGGCGCATGAGTGAAAGAGGGGAATTTGTCTCAGTGTGTGAGAGAGAGACAAAAGATGTGGATATCATCTTACTGTTTTCGGGTTTTACTTTTGGTGGTGATTCTATCTCTAAGGAAGTTACGGGGTTTTATCCTTTATGGTTTCCTTGGGGAAAATTATTTTTGTCTCTTGTATTTTGTGTTTTATTGCTGTGCTTGTTATTCTCTCAGTTAAATATCCTAATGTAATGCTAGCTTGAATGATAAAAATCTAACAGGCAGTTCCATTGATAGGAAGAGAACTTCGGGGTGCTTCTTCAGTATGAGATCAGGTGTGATCTCTTGGTTTAGCAGGAAGCATTCCTACATGGTGCTGAGTACATCTAAGCAAAAATATGTTTCCACTTGCTTGAATAGTTGGGAAAGAGGAGCAATGAAGATCGATTATGTGATCCAGATCGAGATCTCTCAAAAGAGGGAGTTCTAGCATAGTCAGTGAGATAGGTTGTCTGAGCATAAAATCTTGGCAAAGCTTGTAGGTTTCTCAGACGTAAACAGTCCTGTATGTTTTCCTCAGATGTAAATCTTGCAGGTTATCCTTGGACATAATAATCCCTGATGTCATTCTATGCTAGAAATGGCTAGAGTGAAGTTTAAGTACTTCAGGGAGAAGCTTGGTGTTCTCTAGATAAAGGTTCCTTCGAAGGGGAAGTGATGAGTCTGTAAGCCATTCTGACATGGTGGTAGGTAGGGCCTCCCATGGTTAGATATAAGTGTTGTGCCTTTCTGACATGGTGGTAGGCGAGGCCTCCCATGGTTAGATATAAGTGATGTGCCTTTTTGGGATGGTGGTAGGCAGGGCCTCCCATGGTCAGATGTAAGTGCTGAGCCCTTCTGAAATGGTGGAAGGATTGGTTCCTCCCATGGTCAAATATAAGTGTTGAGATCTATATCTAGTATTAAAAAGGACTCGCTCTGTAGAGACCCACATATAGGATGAAAAAGGATTGGCTCTATGCAAGTACATACATCATGAAAAAGGGTTGGCTCTGTAGTGCCCTACATCTAGTATGAAAAAGGACTAGCTCTGTAGAGACCCACATCCAGTAAGAAAAAGGTCTGGCTTTGTGGAAGTACATCCAACATGAAAAAGGTTTGGCTCTGTAGTGTCCTAAATCCAGTATGAAAAAGGATTGGCTCGATAAAGACCCACATCCAGTATGAAAAAGGATTGGCTCTGTGGAGAGACATCCAATATGAAAAAGGACTGGCTCTGTAGAGGCCTACATATAGTATGAAAAAGGATTGGCTCTATAGAGGAATACCTACATGGAGTCTAGGCCTACAACCAACATGAAAAAGGGATGGCTCTGTAGAACTTCATGTGATGAGAAAAATTGAGAGATAACACCATTTGATCGAGATAGCAGAAGCAGTGATGATGATGATGATCCAACTTTGATAATGATCCAGTGATGATCCAGCTTTGATGATGATCCAATGATGATCCAAATTTGATGATGATCCAGAGAAGAATACTTGTACTTATGAATTGTGTCAAGAGAATACCTTCCTAGTTAAGAGGGAGTGTTGATGTATTTGTATCGTCGGAATGTATTCACTTCTATATCTTATATTATACCCCAATGTTCTTATCGAGAGAGTCATTAATATAATAAAGTCATGTAAATTCAATGAGGTTAACCCTCCATTGTAAGTTGAGGCAATAGTCCCCAAAATTGAGTTGAGGTTAACCCTCCTTATTGATCAGGGGGGTAAATTCCTCATAGTTCTGGGGCACTAGGGTTATTAGACTCTCCTAAATAAGTTATCCCTGGTAAGTAATTGTCCAGTGAGGCCAACTTGTTGGAGTGGAAATCAAGTGAATGGAAGAATATAAATAGAAGTGAGGCTCTCCTCATTTCTACATACACATACACTCACCTATATATAGTGCATAGGTGAGAGAGAGAGAACAACTGTTGGAGATCATCTTTCTGTCTTTGGGTTTTACTGCTGCCATTGGTGATCATTCTATCTCTCAGGAATTTGTGAGTTTTTTCCCTTATGGTTTTTGCGAGGATAAATCTTTGTGTCTATTGTCTTTTGTGATTGATTGTTGTGCATGTTATTCTCTCAGATAATATCTTAAGATTATATTTCTTAAATGATAAAAATCTAACAATTTCTCCTCAGGAGGATTGTGGGATTATCATATGTGACAACTCCTTCCTTGAGTCTAATCTGTCACTCACCTTATGTGTTTCCCTATTTAGGATTGAAGTGGGTTTTGTGGAGGAGAGTGTGGATGTTGGCTTGGTGGAGGGAAATTGTGGAAGGGCCTCCCCTTCCACACAAACTTGGATCTGTGCTTATGTCTTAAACTTGTTGAGAACCATTTCAGAGGGTGCATGGTTTTATAATCTATGTCAGTCTTGGTATTGGTCAGTCCCTTACCCTCGGTTGGGGGTAGACTCTTATTGACCTTTTCTTTTGTGTTTGTTGCTTAGGGACATGTCACATGGAAGGTATGCTTGTTTGTAGTATCTTCAATTCTTATTCTGGGTCAGTTTCCCCTTGATTAATTGGTGGTGCATTAGACAAAATGATGGCATCTTGGAGAGGGGATTTCTATGGGGTTCATGTTGAAATTTACAACCTCAAGTAAATGATAATGATGATGCATGATTAGTCTGAAGGTATGGTGGGATATTTAAGGCATATTTATGACCACATTTCCATGATGGACAACTAGATTGATGACATTAAGAGCAACCCACAATAACATGGAGGCCAAATTGAACAGATAAGGGAAGCCATGGAAATGTTTTGAGTTTGAATCAGGGAATCCATAACCATAACAAATATTCATCCTTGTAGGATATGGAGAATGATTGAGTGCACCAACCCGCCTTTGAACTTAAGAAATTCAAATCCTCTAGGAATGACTAGGGAAATTCCTATTTTGTTTGATTCTTTATTTTTTGCTTATATGTAATGTATATAGGTTCCTTACTTCTATTATGGAAATATATGTGTATATACAACACTAGATAATCTATAGATACTCGATGTTTCTTTATATTTAGGATAGCAGTAGTGGATTTTGTTTTTAAACATTTTCATTTCTCCCCATAGTATCTAGGTGGAGTTTCTTTTTCTATAATTTCTCACTTGATTTTTCAGTCTTTTTAATACAAAATAGTTACCCATTTATGTTTCAAAGAAAGAAAGAAATAATTTGAAAATCAAGTAGAATATAAAAATAAATCACAAATTATGTTTTATTTGAGGAAAGTGTATCTTAAGAATGTTGATTAAACGTTTATCTATGCAAATGCAAATTTGCTTATGTTTTTTTAAATATATTAATAATTAAGTTTTTACATAATAAATTTTCAATTGGGTCTACCTCTAAGTCGAGTGGTTTTTATCCCCATGGCGAGTGCTATAGACATAAGGATAGGACCTCAACACATGGAAAATCAGAATAAAGTAGAGAGGGGACGAACTTGTGGGAGGGTAGGTGAGTGCCGCAACTGTCCATGTAGTTATGCTTTTTAGGTTTTCATTATTTATCACCTTAATGGAAAGTACCATCCCATGATCATATTTTGGTTAACTGTGATGCAATCTAATACTTCCCATGTGTGAGTTACAATGGATCCTCATGATAGTTCTTATCATGATGGCATGGTACTCTGAACGACGCTTAATCTCTCGATTGAATAATGTTATCATAAAAAATGTTCCATGTCTTGGTTCTCAAGTAGAGACATCCTTCATCCCTGGAGCATGATTATCTTTGCAAACCTCTCTCTCTCTCTCTCTCTCTCTCTCTCTCTCTCTCTCTTGGTATATGCCAAAAAGGGAAGCTGATTTGGTCTTTGATAATTGAGAGAATCAAGATGTTTTGTACCAATACCATGAAGATGAAGATGAGAAATGGTCCTAAGTGCTCTCACATGGTGTGAGTCCTATGGGAAATGGAAAATGTGAAGGGATATTTTGAAACCAAGGTTAGTCCATTGACCTAATCCTACATTGATAGGATAGAGAAAATATTGATAAATGTGAAGAGGTGTCTCAATGTCCACAAGCTTGTGGAAGTATTTGAGGGTATTGTTGAATATTTTAGTTCATCTTAGAGCAGATAAATGCAACATACCTAGATGTTGGACATCTTCTAGATCATGAAGTATGTGTTTATTTTGTCCCTAAAGGACTGCTTGAAAGGCAAGGCCCTAGAGAACATGGGTGATCTGCTAGTGGAGGTTTGTCTGGAATGCTTAGAGGAAGGTTTGAAGAGGTTGGAACACAACCAAGTTATTACATATGAGTATATAAACAGTAAGTTGGATGCCCTAGTGCAGGAACTCACTGGTAAGATATTCAACAAGTTGTCTCCATCTAATACTTCATGTAACATTCCACAAATACCTGGACATATTCTTGGGGTGTGCAGTATAATTTTTTTTTCTTAATCAAATAATTAACCACACCAATTAAGTTAAATTCATTAATTACTTATGCATAACCATTCTACAAAACACATTCACTCTAATTTTAACCCACATAATGCAAATCTAAATGTATACTATAATAAGGAACCAGCATTATATTAGTCGCATGATCATAATAATTACGTATTATTCTTTTCATTTGATCATAGTTAGCACGCTCCTTATCAAGATACCATAATATGTACTCAGTCTCTTAGGCACCATCGTTGGTAGTGGAGTATGAGTCTCCTAAGTCGGATGAACAACAACAATAAGGACAGATGAATTTAGATTATAAAATTGTTCAGTATATAGTTTCACTAATGTCAAAGGTGTTCACGAATGAAAAAGGAATAATCAATAGATATGGTAGCATGAGGAATTTAGTAATGACAAAGGGAATAAAAAAGGATATGATGGCATAGTTGAGGATGTGGCATTGAAATCATTGTTTCATTATGACATCATTTTGGATAAATATAGCAAATTGGTGAAAATCAAGAAATTGACTAAGTATGGAAATCAAAGCTGGGTCTCAGAAAGGTCTCAGAAAGATGCCCACCCTAAATCATGGTTAGAGTAAATTCCTGCAACACATAGGGGTCTTGTAGAATGGTGCTTTGTCTACCTAACCATGTTTTTAGACTGTCTTGGAACAATCTAAAGGAAAATTTATGGACCTTCCAAAACAATATTTTAGGTAGATTGGACGAAATTAAGAAAACTTGTCAACTCTTAGAAAAGGAGATTGAGAAGCCAATTTTGAAATGTCTGCTAGAGGCTATGTGTTTTTCAGTAAGATTTAAAGGTGATATGTTATTTTTCACTATTGAAATGGTTTTCTATCCTTTCTCTTGGTTTTCCTTATGGTGCTCAGATAAGGAAAATATCAGTCTGCCAAAATGTAGAAGATGTACCTTAGGTACTAAAGATAGGAATTTAACTGAGTGTCAAATTCACAGGGTTGAAAAAGGAATTTGGAATTTTCCACCAAGGTTTATTTTTGTGATGATAATTTCATTATAAGAGATAGGAATGTTTCCTAGTGAATTGGCTACTGAGCCATGAAGTCAGATTCTCACTTGGCTCTCACATGTGCGAATTATCAACCTTCCAAAGCCAAGAAAAATATTAGTTTTCATGTTGAGATTAAAAATGTTAAAGAAAAGTAAACTGAAGGTCCACAAATCCGCATTAGATCGTATATCGATGTATAGAAGTGAACTCACAAAGAAATCAAAGGTTCATAAGAAAAGATGAAGTCAAAAAACAGAAGCCGAGAAATCAAGGTCTAGAGTAATATGGGTTCCCGTGACCCGAAGTTCAGAGGGAGGAAAGAGGAAGACAAAAATAATCATGAAAATAATGTAGGAAATTTCACAGTTTTGCATTCTGCATCCCATGATCTGAAAGATCGACGGTAAAAAACCCATATGTAAAACATTGACAGAGCGGAAAGATTAGTGTGGAAAATAGAAGGCAGAGAATTACAAAAGCAATGTTTGAGTTTTTGAGAACCCGCATTCCGCATCCTATGATCTAGAAGATCGACAATCAGGAGAGATCCGCAAAATATTAGTGATGCAAAAAGATTGGTTTGGAAAGTAGAAATCGTCAAATGATATTTGGAAAACGTCACATATCTGATATCCGATTTCCACCTCAAATAGATGGGCACGAAACGATTGAAGGAGATCAACGATGTGGAAAGGTTGAGGTGAAAAGATAAGTGCGAAAATACACTTTTAGAAATTTCATAGTTAGGCAATCCGTAGTTTGGGAGATCAACAGTCATGAAGAGCTTGAAGGAGATCAATGGTGCGGAACGGTTGAGGCGGAAAGCGAAGTACGAAAAGAAATTTTGAGAAATTTCATAGTTAACCAATCGACATACAACATATTATCTTAGATATACAGTGAGGAAGAATATTGATATAAAATCAAAGGCTTGGGATGGTTGTGGAGATGAAGAATGCAGAAGTTCACGACTGGAATATTAAACAGTAAATCGATTAACATAAAATATTTTCAGTTGTTTTGAAGAATCATAATTGAGGTAGATGACTCTACATATTAGTGTGAGAATGAGGAATCAATCTCTCATTAAGAAGTAGGATCGAATAATGAAAGGGTGCAATGGTGAAGAGATGCATCTATAGGAAACATGAAGGTATTTATACAAAGAGAGATGAATGGTAGAAATTATCTCTGGGTCCGGATCATAAAACCAGAAGTAGAGACCAGTGGGTGTGATAGAGATCTTAGGGTAAAGAAATCTGGTAGATTACTGAAAAAATCTTAGGGTTGTAGGGTCATGCTAGGGTAGGAAACAACCCTACAGGGGGTTGTAGCCTAGATCTAGTAGTAGCTAGTAAATAGCGTGTCGTAGCATACGTTTAGTAAGGAGCTGATAAACCAATGGGTCGTAGCCTCCTTCCAGTAGTTGCTGGTAAATAGGGTGTAATACCATCCTTGTCTATAGTATCAGGAAAAACTATTTGTAAATAACAATTTTACAGTAATAGGAATTATTGGTGGTTTACCCAATTGGGATTCCACGATAAATTTGTGTTCTGTGTGTTCTTGTTGATTATGTGTTTTAATAAGTAGATTATAAAAGTATTTTTTAAATATTGGTGAAAAGTTACAATACTGACTCATCTCCCCCCTCTCAATATTGTCCAATATTTAAACAATTGGTATCAGAGCAGGTTCCTTCACCACATTTTAACCATTGGAAGGTAGATCCTATTTAAAACCACTATGGATCAACAAGAAGGTTAGCCACCAAAAGGAATCCATTGTTCATAGGAGATAATTATACTTACTAGAGTATGAGAATGAAGTGCCATCTGATGTCCCTTAGATGGAAGGTTTGGGATGCAACTAAAAATGAATATAAAATAGATGACCAAGAACAAATGGACAGTGTGGAACCAAGCCAATATGAAGGTAATGCTAAATCCCTAAATGCAATCCTGAGTGGGTTGAAAAACACTATATTTACAAAAGTTATGCAATGCAAGACTACCAAAAAATCCTGGGATAAGTTAAAAAATATTTATGAAGGAGCATCTAAATCAAGGAATCCAAGATTCAGACATATAAAGGACAGTTTGATATCCTTAAAATGAAAGAAGAAGAAATTATTTGCGATTATCTTCTAAGAGTATATGAGGTTGTTAATGCCATTAGAGGTATTGGAGGAAGATTAAAAGAAAGAGAAGTGGTGAGAAAGGTACTAAGAACATTTCCAATGAATTATGACTCAAAAGTGTCCACTCTAGAAGAATGGTATGACCTTGATGACATGATAGTAGATGAAATACATGGGGTCTTCATTGCATATGATACAAGGACATGACATAATGAAACCTCAATAAAAGATGCAGCATTTAAAGCCCTATCCAAGAACCAATTAGAGAATCCAGATAAATAAGAATCTCTTTTCATCAGTAAACTTGAGAAAGGTACTGGGAAATACAAAGGAAAGCTACCCTTGAAATGTTTTAACTGGAAGAATTGGACATTTTTCCAATAAGTGTACTTACTGAAAACAAGAGGAGAGTGATCGTGAAGAATCTTGTTGTCACAAGGATAAGATCATGGGTAAGAAGAAGTTTAAGAAAAAGAATAAGAACTTCTATTCCAAAGAATATAGTGAGGATGAAATTGAAGATGCATAAATCCTATTTATATAAACAACAAATTCAGATGAGGAATCAGAAGTGGACATAGAAGTTGAATACATGGCTGTTGTTGATGAAGCTGAAAAGTGTAGGAACTGAAACAAAGTTTTGAAAGAGAAACTGTCAAAGGACTAAGAAGAAACAAATCAAATTATTATGGACTTGAAGATCCAACTTCAATAGGCCAAGAAGACTGAAGAGGATCTAGTACTTCTCCTCGGGAGAGAGAATCCAAGATTCAGAAAAACATGAAAAAGAGATTATTCAGCTTAGAAAAAGGGTTGATGAAAAATCTATCAAATTAAAGTTTGAGAACATCTCAAGGATATTAGATAATATCTTCAATAGCCAAAGTTAATCAAATGATAAAACTGGTATAGGATATGACAAAGAAAAGGAGCCATAAATATTCCTCTGTCTCAAACTAAGGTGGAAATGAAAGAAGCTATGATGCACTAAAGAGCCCTGTTAAAAGGGAAGAAAGAAAGAAATATGTTTCATCCTTCAATGAAAAATATAGAACTAATGAGGCGTCTAATATACCAACGATAGAAATATATCAGTAGATGTTTTTGGTTCATTGTTACTCTTGTAATAATTATGGTCATAAATCCCTGAAATGCAAAGCTTATGGAAACAAAAAGGAAGAAACCATACTTGTTTTGAACCTCTTCAAAGATATGATGTAGAGTGTTACAAATTTTATAAATTTGGACATATGGATAGAGAATGCAAACTAAAGAAGAGTGTTTCAGTAGAATCTCAGAGACAGTGGAAGAAGATGGAAGTTGTGAAGCAAGAAGATAAAATATTCTTCAAACATAAAGGGAAATTCTATGGATACTGTCATTGTTGTCATAAGTTTGGTCACAAGGCTACTGACTGCATAACCAAGGGAAAAGATCAAAGTATAAGAAGGAAACAAGACAAAAACAAAGAAGATGATAAAATTCAAGTAAGCAGGATACATCATGGGAAGATAGGGAAGAAAAAGTCAGACTACGAGAACTCAGAAGAAACACAAATTTCAAACATCAGTTAGGTCTCTAAAGATGATGATGAGCATAATAAGGCCATAAATAAGTCTGACAACCATTATGAGAGAAATAAAGATGGAGATGTAAAATAATGCATATATGAAGATAAAGATGAAGATGATGAAGATATAGTGATGATTGTGGGATCCTTTTCTAAAATATCTCTCATGATTTAAAGAGAACCCTCAAAATAACATTAGAAGTGATCATATACTCACGGGTAATTAAAGTAAAAAAATTCCAATTGGTATCTAATGTTAAAGTATAATGAAAGATATTTTCCTCAAAGACAATAGATGATCAAGGTTAAATGATAATATTGGTGTATGGTTGATATAGAGAAAGTGCAAGACCTATGAAGTAACATGAGAAAAAAAAAATGTGTGATTCGCGAAGACCATGATGTTTGCAATCCAATAGAAGATAAATATTTTATGTTCACTTAGAACTTGAAGTCATGAAACATAAAAAAAATTGGCAGTGGAAGAAAAATCAAGCAAGCCAAATCAAAGATGTATCGGGCCTAAGGAGATCAGATTACAGGTTTTGAGAAAATTCTATATGTACAGTTTCATTGGGTGAACGAAAAGGCCTATTTTAGCATAATCTTTGTTTGAATGTGTGATTTCATAAGCATATGAATGAATGATTGATTAAAATATCTATTAATAGTTGATAAGCCTGCATATGAACTCAGTGATTCTGAGAGTGAAAGAATACTACATAAATTGATCGATTCTCTTATTAATGGAAGGAGGAATTAGGTTTACAATTATTGACATTTATTAAATGAAATTGTTCAGAATAATCTTGTTGCAAGTTTATGGATCTGAGATCTCTATGTGGAGCATCGCAGGAAGGAATTTATCATTCCAATGATCAATTCAGCCACTAAGTATCATAGTTAAATATATGTATCTTGGACAGATCCATAGCTGTAATCCAATTCCAAAAATAAGAGTTATGTCCAATATAACCATAAACTAATCTTCCATACAACTGAAGATCGTAGGCTCGAGATTAGAGGTAGTCCCAGATCAATGTCTAAGGTGGATTCCGCTGGAGAAAGAGCACAAAAGATAAATAAGGGGGTGAATCCATGAAGATGGGTGTCTATTTTGGGGGGTCTTATGAGAAAATAAATTTGATTTTTTCATGTTTTTCAACTTTAGGCAAACAAAAGTGATATTTTCGTTTAGAATTTCACTTTCAAGTAAAAACAAAACTTTTAGAGAATTATGTTAGCTTTCTATTCATAAGTTTTTCAATTTTTTTTATTGATATTTGATATGTCATTTCGGAAAATGTTTGAGAGTGTGTCCTTATAAAATGAAAGGACTAAAAAATAGACATGTTTGGTTGCGCCCCTAAAATCATTGTTAAACTTGTGTTTTGCAAAAACAAAATATGTTACGACAATATACACACAATATACTATTGTGATGACTATAAGTTTGTAACCAAGAGATCTGTATACTAATTATAATATATTTTTGAATTATATCAATGCGAAAACCTTGTCGATTTTCAACATGTGTTTGGTTACGCCACTTTTCGCTCAATTGACTATAAAACTTAAAAATCTACAAATACCCTTTTGAAGTAGACACTCCAATTAAGCGTACCATAGTTGTTTCAATTTTTTAGTTGGTGTATTTTTAAAGTTATATATTTTTCATTTCACTGCATGTTGAAAGAGATGAAATGAAAATTGACACATGTTAAGAAACATAAATAAATAAAAATAGCAGATCTCACCTATACACAACAAAATCTATACCTACAGAAAGTAGATTCAATGACGAAACTAATGGTATCAAGTCCGATAGTCGATTTGTATTGTAAGGAATCCATTTTACCTTCCAAAAATGGAGAAACCTAAAAATTGTGTAGGTTTCAGGTCTCAGAGGTTATTCGTCCAAACAATGTTTTTCTATTATGGAACCGTTATTTACAACGCAAACGCAAAAAAAAATTCATCGACCAAAAAAAAATTTCGTCGATCGATTTTTTTTTAGCTCACGTTCTTCTAGTTATATGCCATCAATGGTTGTTATCTATTCATCAACTATAAGTTATCCATGCACGATAGCAAACAATAATAATAGATTATAATTTATCATATTACTAGCACACCCATGAACAAAACAGGTACTCTTCAAGGAGATACACTAGGCTGAATATATTCTTTGTCTAGTAACTCCTGTAATTGTATTGTTCATTTCGTTAATTCTAGGATACTCATATGATATGGAGCTCATGATACTAGTGTTGAAATAAACATTAGATCTATGTTAAAATCTAAATATCATTTAGGTGGTAATACCGATATCTTATCACAAAATACAACTTCAAATTCCTTTAAAATAGGAAATTGTTCCAATTCCATTTTTTATTTTTCGAGGTCAAATTCTTTAATTTTGATGCCATCAAGTTGACACCCTTTCCTAATACACTTTTTATGTTGTAGTGCTGAAATTTTTTGTGTAGATAAAGGCCTATAAATTTCATTCATTGTATGATACTTATCCTCCTCATCCACACTACTAAAAATTTTATGCAAATAGTCGATAACAGCTTTATGAGATTCTAGCCAATCCATACCTATCAAAATGTCATAGGATCCTAGGGGAAGTATATTTAAATTAACTGAGGTATCCAAGTCATTAAAACCTAATAACAAATATTTAACTATCTCTGTAACTTTCCTTTTTACCTTTGTTGCCAGCTATACTAACCATGCATTTTTTTGTTTTTCCTTACTAAGTTTACACTTTTCAACTACTTTTGGTGCAATGTAACTTAAAATAGACCCTGAATCGATAAGTATAGAAACATGTATGTTCAAAACTTTACCTTCTACTTCCAACATGGTGGATTGATGGTCCGCCTTTTGATATTCCAAAGAAACATTAACTATAGGGATATTCTTGGTTATGTCATTCATAGTAGAAGCTTCCTGCAACATGCTTACGGGTTACTATTCCATCATCCACTGGAAGTTTTGATACTCTTTACCCCATTTCTATTGGTTGAACCTCACTTGTTGTAATTTTTATCAATATGACCTCTTTCTCTTCCAAAAGGTGAGGGTTTAAATCATTTCCTACATTGATCGATCTTTTCAATTTTTTTATTTTTCAAACATCTACTCAATTTGGATATTTGTTTAAACAAATGGTATCACAACTAGGCCTTTCTAATTGCTTCATCCATTTTTGAGGAATTTCAAACACAATATTTTCCTTATACATTGGGGGTAAACAATTGATAAAACTATATATCTTAGCTTTTTCAACTCTTAGGTATGGTACATAGCGTTGTAAATTTACAAACTCGGAAACAAATTCTTCCATGGTTAACAATCAGAGTCTCAAATCACTGAATTATTGGGCTTTCTCATCATAATATTGTTCTGACATTTTTTCAATAGTTTAAAAAAAAAATTCCAACTCAACTCTTTACTATGTATGTCCCTGACACTCTTAGCCTCCTTCCACCATGGAGCAGATTTAACAACCAAGATTCTATCGCTTCCTCAAATTATCCATCAAACATGGAGGGCCTTAAATTTTTGAATTCTCCCTGTAACTCTACGAGTCTTTCTTTTTGTTTTTCTGTATTCATTTCATCACCTTTCTTTAAATCCTGGGGGATTATATGGGAATGCTATTTGTAGTTTCCTCACTACTGCAACTTTGTAGTGCTCCTTTTCTTTTCTTGTAAGGAACATAAAATAAATATAAAAATTAAATTGATAGTGTTACCTTAGTATAATAAATATTAAAATTCAGAATCAAGTTGCTAATTTTACCTTAGTAATAAAACATATTTCTATCAAAACTTTCTAACATTCCTATTATTCTTAAATTCTCAACACTACATCTACAATCATACGTAAACTTAATAATACATACTTTCATATATTTTTCACCTACAAAAACTTCCTAACATTTCAAACATTTCCTAACATTCATTCATATAGTTTCACCTATTAAAACTACCTAACATTCATTCATATATTTTCACCTATCAAAACATTCACTCCTAACATTCCCATAGTCACTGCTAACATTCACTTCTAACATTGCACCTATTAAAACATTCTCTCCTAACATTCCCCCATTCCCACATTCACTCCTAACATTGACATTCCCCATATATTCATTCTTAACATTAACATTCCCCTATATTCATTCTTACATTAATTTATACATTCATATATTTGCACCTATCAAAACTTCATAACATTCCTAACCTTTCTTAACATTCATTCATATATTTGCACCTAACACTTCTTAACATTCATATATCTACACCTATCAAAACTTCCTAACATTCTTAACATTAACATTTCAATATTCATTCCCCATATATTCATTCTTAACATTAGATTGTACTTATCAAAGCATTCATTCCTAACATTCCCCTATTTCCACATTCACTCCTAACATTCACTCCTAACATTGTACCTATCAAAACATTCACTCATAACATTCCCCCATTCCCACATTCACTCCTAACATTGCACCTATCGAAACATCCTAACATTCCTAACATTAACTTCCTAACATTCCTAATATTAACATTTCCATATTCATTCCCCATCTTTTCATTCTTAACATTAGATTGCACCTATCAAAGCATTCATTCCTAACATTCACTCCTAGCATTGCACCTATCAAAACATTCACTCCTAACATTCCCCCATTCCCACATTTACTCCTAACACTGCACCTATCAAAACATTCACTTCTAACATTCTCCCATTCCCACATTCACTCCTAACATTAACATTCTCCACATATTCATTCTTAACATTAACATTCCCCATATATTCAACATTAACGTTCCCCACATATTCATTCTTAACATTAGATTGCACCTATCAAAACATTCACTCCTAACATTCCCCTATTCCAACATTCACTCCTAACATTGCACCTATAAAAATATGCACTCCTAACATTCCCCCATTCTCACATTCATTCTTAACATTCATTCCAAATATTCATATATTTGCACCTATCAAAACATTCACTCCTAACATTAACATTCCCCATATATTCATTATTAACATTAACATTCTCCATATATTCATTCTTAACATTAGATTGCACCTATCCAAAAACAATATCTAAGGTCAATGCACATATATATAATAATAAAAAACAATCATGAACATGTGAGTTCAATGTACATGTATATAATCCAAAAAAACAATCATGTAAATGTGAGTTCAAAGTACATGTATATAATCCAAAAATTAAGCTCCTCGATGTCCAAATCAACTACAATATATATATCTACATAAAAAGAATAATATCAATAATTCTCTATATGGAAGTCCACCACTATCCTCGACTAGGGTCTTCCCTTGGACTCGTTTCCCTTAGACTCATAACAATCTGCAACATGTATAAAAATAGATTATGACTATCATAAATTATTTAAAGAACTTTAAACCAAAATCAAAACATTAAAACATTAAAATAATATATCGAAGAACAATTCAATTATTAACAAAATTACATCCAATACTCTATCATCCAACGGAGTCTTCTCTTTGCCTCTAAAAGGTGGAGTAGACCCAAGCTACAACATATATAAAAACAATTTATAAATCTTACAAATTATTTAGATTATTTTAAACTAAATAAATAAATAAAAATATTAAACTTGCAATTCCAACACTATCGTCCAATGGAGTCTTTCCTTTGCCTCGAAAAGATTGAAGAGACCCAAGCTTCAACATATATAAAAGCAATTTACAAATGTCAAACATTATTTAAACTATTTAAACATATATATCAAAGAACAATTCAATTATAAACAAAATTACCTCAGTGCCAATATCCACATCCATCAAAGAACCTATATCTTCACCTCCAATTTCAATATGTTCTCTTCCCTTAAAATTTAAATTTTGTTAATAAATAAATCATAGTAAAAGCAAAAAATATTAAGCTTAGCAATTAAATTAAAAAACAAAAAAAATAAAACATTAGCTCACAATAGATGGAAAATCATCTAAAAAGTTCGAATCTAATGAAACCTGCATAAATAAGTCAAATTAACAATAAGATACATAGTTAAATTTTAAAACAAAAAAAAATATCTTTCAAACATAAATATAAATGTGTAAATTTTAAATATGCCTCTACAATATGCTCTTCTACATTTCCATCATTTTGACTAGTGAAGACTCTAAAATTATGTTCATTTAAAAATTGAGAAAATTGAAAACAATAAACATTTACGTAATGTATTTATTTATTTATTTTTTTGATGAGGGGAATCAGCAACTGGGCTCGGGCTAGTACTCGCGTGACACAGGGTCCACAGATTCAATCCCGCTACCACTATAAAACTAGGTGTAACCACAGCGCCCGAACCATGGCACACAGGACAATTTGGGGGGGATTTGAACTCGAGACCTTCCATTTACAAACAATTCCATTTACCACTTGCTCTGCCCCACCATGGGCTACGTAACGTATTTATTACTATACATCAAAAAATAATTTATCATACATAGATATAATGTAACAAAAAGTTTAATTCAAAATAAATAAATAAAAATAATAGATTGGAAGTACACAAACCTCTCCTATATTTGACATGTCATTAGATATTCTATCCGAAGCTATATTATGAAAAAGCTTAGCATAGGCTTTTAGATATTCAATTCCCATACAATCTAACTCATCATTTTTTTTGTAAACCAAAATTTTTCCAGATAGTGGCTCGAGCCCTCTCTTGACTCAATCCAACATCAACTCCTACAAATGCGGAAGTCAAATCTTCGGCAACGTTATGCCTTTCAGTTGTCTCAACTTGTGATGTGGGCTCCATCTTTGATTTATAAGTGACAAGCCTAGGTGGACAAGATATTGGAGGTGGAGGTCTAAGAGTACTAGGATCTCTAAGGGCACCTTTTCGATTGCATATCCTCCCCTTTAGAACTCCATAAAACTCGGAATGAATATCAGTATAGTCTGGCTTCATTTCTAAAAACAAATTAGCATAAAAAAACCTAGCAAAATAATTAGGAACCTCATCGTTCCAAGGAAACCGACCATAGGCTACAAGAAACCGATCATATAAAAAATGTGCAAGTTCAGGGTGCTTAAAATATTGCACTTTCAATGCTTTCTGTTTTAGGCCCTCTTTGAAGTTGAACATTGAGTTGGCCTGTTCTCTAGTCACCCTCTCCTTCACAACAACCCACTTGTTTGGACCCATCACTTTTTCCTTTCTTCTTTGCATCAAGGCAACAAAACCATCTGTTGTTGGTCCAAGATCCTCATATACCTCTATGAATTTTTGTAAAGATTTCAAAACCATCTCTATACTTTGTTTGTTCTCTGGAGAGATATCCAAACTAGAAAGATCATTTTGTAGCTTGTCATAGTGAGCCCTACAACTTTTAAGAGCCGTTTGTTGAAGACCACTTTTCCATGGAATCTCATCCGGTAAATCTGATGGATAGGTCATAATGGGTGTACAACCCTCAGCTAGCTAGACATATTGCATCCTTGCTCGACCTTCGCCACCCTGTGTAGGATGAAAAGCCTCTTGCGAACCTTGCTCTACTTCCACACTTATCTCGCATACAAAAGGTCGAGATCCATGTTCACCCATATATTATAAGGGGGAATCATCTCTACCACTATCACCACGTCGATGATTAGATGAATGTGAACTATACAATAAGCTTGAGTCCCGAGGTGAAGTCGATAATCTTCGATTTTCATTTCAGACACCAAGTCCCAAAGAATGTGATGACCTCCTACGCTTCTATCTCAAAGGTTGCTCTCTTTTGATTGGATATGATATCTACAAGTTTACACAAATATCAATTTCTACATGTTAATTAATCAACTTCAAAGACCTAGCTACTATCATTATAGAGTTGTTAGTGAGAGCATCACTATTAAGTATAGATAGAGCTTCTATTTCTTCAACTAAACTTATATGTATTTCTGTAGAAAGATCAGAGATAATTGAATATATTGTTAATATACTCAGCATGCTACGATCTCAAAGATATGGGGGTTCAAAAATATTGTAGGTGAATCAGCTAGCTCATCCCTGAATCTCATAGGGAGAAAGTATTTCTAGATTATTCTACATTCCAGTATCAATTGAACTGACATAATCTCGTAATAGATATCTGGCATTCCTTTCCTTCTCTTCATTTCTCAGCTTTAAATACTTCCACTTCCCTTCTTCTCGGATCTCGAGTGTTTACAACTAATTATATATCCTAGTGCCTCTAGTTGTATAAAGCAATGAATAGTAAGGGCAATGAATCAACTGACTGTTATCAATCAACTATTGTGATTTTATGGATTTATCACATCAAATGGCAAGGACATATAGATTTCAACTTGGACTAAGGCAAGTGTCTAGGGACTGACTAAATACACCTATGGATTCCGCCCCATTAGTACAGCCTATCCCTATCGTTTTACGTTACACTTATCATTGTTTTGGTCTCCATCCCCATATTAATAAGATAAAGCAATTATTTCTTTAAACTTGTATTTCTCTATCTAACCTTTTCTCTCTATGTTTTGGAAAATCATGAAATGGCAATGGAACTTAATGCAATGCATCATGGACTAAGATAGTCATAAAGTGCCATGGGACTTATACTTCAGCTAGTAGTTGTATGGACTAAAGAAAGTAGTAGAGGTTATGGAAAAAACTGTATAGTTATTACACTACAATCGAAGTTGTAACTCAGGCAAGATGTGAAATGAAAAGGTTTTGAAATCCTGTCCCCTACCAATGAAAAAACATACAGAAATAAATTGTTTACTTAGGGAGTTGACCAACTCTATCCATTTGAACAGAGTTGTCCTACTCTGTCCAAATGGACAGAGCCGTTCAACTCTGTCTAAATGGATAGCGCAGATCAACTCTGTCGAAATGGACAGAGCAGATCAACTTTGTCCATCTGGATAGAACTAATCAACTCTATCCATTTGGATAGAGATGCAACCTGTGTAGTCTCAAATGTCATTTAGAGATGCTACATACTGCAGCTAGATTAATGGTGACATGAATTAATAATTGCATAACCCACCAAAACCCCCTAAATTATAAATTTATATGAAGTTACTTCCCTCTCACAGATACCTTACCGTATGTAGAAACATCCTCTGTTGTGCGGTCCATTAACTCCCTAGTTCCCTTATTTTCCATGACATAAAACATCAAATTTTTTGACACACCCAGCTCTGTCCATTTGGACACCCCAACCATGGATCTTTTCTCTAGTGGAGTTATTTAATCCTACATAACCATGGATTCTTTTGGACAGAGTTGTCTAAATATTCTATAAATTTTCATGTACATAGAGAATAAGAATAAGCTAATTAAAAAGTTATGGACTTTTTTGGACAGAGCTGTCTAAATATTCTATAAAATTTCATGTACATAGAGAATAAGAATAAGCTAATTAAAAAATATAGAAAAAGAAAAAACATTAACAGGTTTCAAGTTTTATGTTAAATTTTGTTTAATTAAAATCATTTAAAATAAGTATTACACTTAAAGCCAAATTCAAAATATAAGATCTTATATCAACAGCGCTTCATATGTTCTTTTAATTTTTTTTTTCAATCAGCTATGTCCAAATGGACATAGCTGTTCAGCTCTATCCATTTGTTCAAAGTTGTTCAACTCTGTCCAAATTGGCAGAAATTGAACATGTATATCAGCTAGAATATGCTATTTCTAGGCACGTAGAGGCCAGGAGTTTTCTTTTGAAGTTGTTGTAAAACCGGGGAAGTGGAATGTCGGCCCTAACCATTTATATCGGTTGGAATCAGGTGAAACTGGGATTTTATTCAATATAAACTATACGATGGAGACCCTATAGGGAGAATGGCTCCTATCCTAGCCCCTCTTAGAACAGTTCTGTCTATGATAACCGGGATTTCGCCAAGCATAAGCTTTAAGACTAGTATGATTATAGTTTCATATATTTGTATATTATGCATAATACTACTACTTATGGAGTTCTATTACACTATGCTTAACTATGAACACTTAATCTTGTTTCTTGTTTGTATTAGATTTATTAACCACGTGTTATCTATGGGAATAGTTCAAGTCATGGATTCTAACCATGTAAGCTTGAATAGGCTTGTAACTCTTCATATTAAACACAGCTATATTGAACACTATGTTACTTATACCTATATAAGCTTTGAATACACTCTATTCTATGAGCTTATGTTGTGCTTATAACTAACCTGCATTGATTAGGGAAACTATATAAGTGTAATCTTCATAACCAGTAGTGGACTCACTTGTATTACATTAGCTTACTACCATTGTAAGTATGAGCTTAGAGATTACATGAATAAAATGGGTGGAATCATTGAACATAATAGAATGGTTACTCTTGTTAATCATGTGTAATATGAAACTAGCACATAAGCTAAGTTGTATTGTTATTACTCCGTACTAATTATGTAATATATAAAGGTAATCATGTACATACTAGTCTGTACAGAACATACATCTTCCCAAATGGGAAGAGCTTTTCAACTCTATCCAAATGGACAGAGCTGTTCAACTCTAATTACAGCACTATCTTTCCATAATAGCTTAATGGTATAGCTCTGATAAGAGTATTCATAATGATGACTTAACAAAGGTTACTGTGGTTCTTATTCATATATCACTATGAAAAAAAACTCTAACACTAGTGCATTGCTTGTAATTGAATAGATATGGAAAAAAGCTCTACATGCTTTATCATAGTTAAAACCATTGCCTTTATATTACATAGTATTAGCTCAGTACTTATTATTACTTGTAACATATGATTCTAACCTTTATTATGCAAATACAAGTAAGCTATCTGTAATCTAAGAGTTAGACGAGCTTTCTATAGAGTTAGACAAGATTTATATAAGAGTTAGACAAGCTTTACCTCACAGTCAAGGGGCAGCACAACAACACCACAACACGAAAATACCATGTACACATCCACAAACAGACCTCCATGCCGAACAGACCTCCACGCCGAGAGGAAAAAAGATAGGTAGAGGGGTGATAAGATGGCAGATGTACACGTCAGATGGCTGGGTGACGTGGAAAGGGATGACAATCAACGACCAACCAATTGGGTGGCAATATGAGACGAGTGGTGAGACGAGACGGGTGGCGCGATGGGTGGCAGGAGGAGCAAGATGAAGACAAATCACTGCAGGTGGAAACAACTAAGATTAGGCCGCAGCTGACCTTATATGGTAAATGCCAATAAAAATTATCAGCTGGCAATCCATTCCGTCAAATTAAATGGTTACCATTAAAGTTTATTCGGTCGAATAAAGGATTCATTATTCAGCCGAATAACTATAATTATTCAGCCAATTAAATCCATTATTCGGCTGAATAAATATATTTATTCAGCCAAATAACACATGCTATGTTGTTTGGCCACCTGATTCTCACGGAAGTGTTACCCAACTTCGAGTTTTCACCGAAGGGTCGAGCTTGAAAAATTAGAGATGATATTTGGGATATGAGATCGAGATCAACGGTCTATATCATTTGTCAATTTAAATCGACGGCATACAATGATTTCCCTAGGAGAATTTGTACGGTCTATGAAATTTTTGATGCGCACAAAATTTCTATGAAATTCTTCGTCTTATTTGAAGTCCGCTGTTGATTTATGGGGATCCTGATCCGATGACAATAAATACATTTCATTGGGTAAAGTGACAAGAACTTAACAACTTTTGATGTGCACAAAATATTTATAGAATTTGCTTTATAAGTGTTTTGAAGTCCACCGTAGATTTGGTTGGGACATCGATCTGATGACCAAAGTGGATTCCGCAGATCTAACAAGCAAGCTTGTTAAAATTTTGGAGAGTTGTAAATTTTTAGATTATGAAAAAGAGTTTACTTTGGATTCAAAATCCATGAATGAGTTGGCCGACAACTCAACGACTGGTTTCTTGTTGACTAGATTGGGTATCAAACCTATGACTTCTACCTGCATCACGTTCAAGAACCTGTTGCAAGAAAGGAAATATTAAGATAAATGATAACACATTGGTTAAATACCATGTCAAGTTAACAAAGGGTATATATGATGATAGGGGGAGTTGTCAGAAAGAGAAAAAGACAGGAAATCCTATATCAAAATGGGTATAATATTGGTGTAACAGGTTATCCTTTGTCATTGTTTTCAAAGGGGGAGAATGTTCAGATGTTTCCATCAATGCCAAAGGGGGGTATTTTTGAGTATATATTTTTCATTGATGTCAAAGGTGTTCCCGAATGACAAAGGAATAACCAATAGATATGGTAGCATGAGGAGTTTAGTAATGACAAAGGGAATAACCAAGGATATGATGGCATAGTTGAGGATGTGGCATTGAAATCATAGTTGCATTATGAAATCATTCTAGAGAAATATGGAAAATTGGTGAAAATAAAGAAATTGACTAAGTATGGAATAAATAGTCAAAACTAGGTCTGACAAAGGTCTCAGAAAGATGCCCTCCCTAAATCATGGTTAGAGTAAATTCCTGCAACACATAGGATTCTTGTAGATTGGTGTTTTTTCTACCTGACTGTGTTTTCAAACTATCTTGAAAGAATCTAAAGGAGAAGTTATGGACTTGCCAAAACAATGTTTTAGGAAAATTAGACGAAATTAAGAAAACTTGTGGAATCTTAGAAAAGGAGATTGAGAAGCCATTTTTGAAATTCCTGCTGGAGGCTGTGTGTTTTTCAGTAAGATTTAAAGGTGATATGGTATTTTTTACTGTTGAAATGGTTTTCTAACCTTGCTCTTGGTTTTCCTTATGGTGATCATATAAGGAAGATATAAGTCTACCAAAATGTAGTAAATGTACCTTAGGTACTAAAGATAGGAATTTGACAATGTGTGAAATTCACAGGGTTGAAAAAGGCATTTGAAAATGTCCACCAAGTTTCATATATGTGATGATAATTTCATTAGAAGAGGTAGGCATGTTTCCTAGTGAAATGGCTACCCATCCAAGAAGTCATATTCTCACTTTTCTCTCACACGTGAGAATTATCAACCTACCAAAACCAAGAAAAATATTAGTTTGCATGTTGAGATTAAAAATGGATAAGTGTTAAAATAAAGTAAAGTGAAGGTCCACAAATCCGCATTAGATTGTAGATCAATGGACAAAAGTGAAGCCACAAAAAAATCAACGGTTCATAAGAAAAGAAGAAGGCAGAAAGCGAAAGACGTGAGATCAAGGTATAGAGTGATATGGGTTTCTACAACCCGAAGTCTGGAAGGAAGAAAGTGGAAGGCGGAGAATCACAAAAATAATGTGGGAAATGTTATAGTTCTTCATTCCACATCCCATGATCCAGAAGATTGATGGTCAGAAAGACATCCGTAAAATATTGACGGAGCATAAATAATATTGCAAAAAATGAAAGGTGGAGAATTGCGAAAGAAATGTTTGATTTTTTTAGAACCCGTGATTCAAAATATAGAAAGTCATAATACATTCGTAAATTATCAACGGTGTGGAAAGAGGAAATCAGGAAATGATATTTGGAAAAAGTCACATATCCAATATCTAATTTCCACCTCAGATCGACGGTCACGAAAAGATTGAAGGAGATCAATGATGCAGAACATTTGAGGAAGGAAGCTAAGTGCGGAAAGACAATTTGATAAATGTCATAGTCAGGTGATCCAGAGCCTGGGAGATCGATAGTCATGAAGAGCTTAAAGGAGATAAATGGTGTAGAACAGTTGAGGTGGAAAGATAAGTGTGAAAAGCCATTTTGAGAAATATCATAGGTAGGAAATCTGCATATGACACCTTATCTTAGTATATGGTCAGGAAGAATCCTGATATAAAATCAACAGCTTAGGATGGTTGCAGAGATGAAGAATGTGGAAGGTCACAATAGGAATATTAAACAATAAATTGATTAACAGGAAATTGTTTCAATTGTTTTGAATAATCACTATGGAGGTAGATGACTCTACGAATCAGTGTTAGAATGAGGAATTAAACTCTAATGAAGAAGTACGATCAAAGAATGAATGGGAACAATGGTGAAGAGATGTGTTCATAGGAAATGTGAAGGTATTCATACACAGATGGATGAATGAGAGAAATTGTCTCTAGGGTCCAAATCATAAATCCAGAAGCAAATACCAGTGAGTGTGACAAATATTTTAGGTTAAAGAAATTTGGTAGATTACTAAAAACATATTAGGGTGGTAGGGTGGCGCTAGGGTAGGAAACATGCATGCAAGGGGTTGTAGCCTCCTTCTAGTAGTAATTGGTAAATAGGGTGTTGTAGCATCCTTTCAGTAAGCAGCTAATAAACCAAGGGGTTGTAGCCTCCTTCTAGTAGTTTCGAGTAAATAAGGTGTAATACCATCCTTGTCTGTAGTTGTAGGAAAAAATATTTGTAAATAACAATTTTGCAGTAATACGAAGTATTGGTGGTTTACCAAATTGGTATTCCATGATAAATTTGTGTTTTGTTTGTTCTTGTTGATTATTTGTTTTAATAAGTAATTCATAAAACTATTTTTTAAATCTTGGTGAAAAGTTACAATACTGATTCACCCCCCCACCCCCCCTCTCAGTATTGTCCAATATTTCAACAAAAAAGAAACTAATTTATAAAGTATGCACATATACAAACTGGTTTATTTTACACTTGTCTTTAGAGAATTATCCCAATTCCTTTACACCAATTGGAACAAAGTATAAATCACTTGAGGTCATTTTAATTCAACATACATTTTAGTGCTATAAATCAAATTATAAATCCAAAAACATTAGTTACATAATAGGATTGAAACCAATATAACATTAATTACATAAACCAAGTTAACCATTACAGATACTACTCTAATCTGAATAAAGCTTGTGCGACTGAAATCATGTCTATGAATTTCCTCCCAACCACAAGCCCAAGTGCTGCAACCTCAACTCTGATACAATATGTAACATTCCCCAAATACCTGGACAAATTCTTGGGGTACGAAGTATAAAATTTTCTTCTTAACCAAACAATTAACCACACCAATTAAGTTAAATTAATTGATTACTTATCCATAAACATTCTACAAAACACAATCACTCTAATGCTAACCCACATAATGCAAATCTCACTATATAGTATAATAAGGCACTGACATTATATTAGTCGCATGATCATAACAATTACATATTAGCCTTTTCATTTGGTTGTAGTTAGCATGCTCCTTATCAAGATACCGTAAGTTGTACCTGGTCTCTTAAGCACCATCGTCGGGGATGGAATATGATTCCCCTGAGTCAGATGAAGAGAAACAACAAGGTTACATGAATTTAGATGATACATAAACTAATTTATAAACTATGCACATATACAAACTGATTTATTTTACACTTGCCTTTAGAGAGTTATCCCAATACCTTTCTGCCAATTGGAACACAACTTCTGTAGCCATCACTTGAAGTCATGTTAATTCAACATACATATGAGCACTATAAATCCAAAAACATTAGTTGCATAATAGACTTGAAACCAAGTTAACCATTATGCATATTACTCTAATATGAATAAATCTTGTGTGACTAAAATAATGTCCATGAATTTCCTCCCAACCATAGGATTCATTTAATGCATAATTGTCCATCTAAATCCACCCCTGAGCTGAGAAACAAATCCACTAAGGTAAGATCACAAGGAGAAAAATCTTCAAGATTTTATAACGTGACTAGGATATAAAATTCTACATCCCAACCCAAATCAACAAGAGTAAAATTTGACCATCGCGAGAAAGGGTATAGAATTTAGGATCAAGCATGCAGCCCAGAGGTATAAATAACTTCAGATAAAGATCATGGATTTTCCATATGCATAGTGAGGTTATAAACAAAGTTCTGATATGTCATCTTATGAAACTAAAATGCATACAACATATCAAATCCAAAATTGCAATAATAGAACTCAAAACATGAAAATAATATCTAAGTTGAGGTTACAAACCCAGCACATACTATTACTCAAATCCAAATCGCATGCATGGGATAAATACAAATGTGGACAAGGTAAAACCTTTTGTTGGATCACATATCTGTACCATACATGAAATTATATAATGCAATTTATACAAAACCTAGATCTCTCAGATCTGATTTTTCTTATCTCATAAGCCAGTGCAAAATGTGAGTAAAGGGAAAAATGCATAACAGATATCAGATCTGGCTCTCGGATTAGATAGTTCACATTTTATAAGCCAGTTAAAACATGATAAAGGGAAAAATGCATAACAAATATCATATCTCTCTCTCGGGTCTGATATTTTGTTAAGAACCCGTGTCAACCCCCCTCTTTATTTTGTTGGTATATTTTGTCAGATGCATATGCTTTGTAAGTCATCCCATTAGTATAATGTATTATCCCACATTCATGGGGAGTAAGAAATATTTGTTAAGTCATCTAGGTAATAGGTTGCATTATCCCACATTCATGTGGAGTAATAATTGTTTATATTAGACTTAATATATAAGTATGTGTGGAGGCTAATGAAAGCATCAAAGAGTTATTTTGTATTGAGCTTGCTCAAAGAAGGTTGCCCCCTCGAAGTGGCCCGCGATCAATAAATTTTCTTTTGTGCTCCAATATTTTTGTTATATCGTGCATTTTGATTGTTCATTGCAAAAGGTTCTCCACATCTAGNTGGGTGGAATTTCGGGTTTTTTTTTTTTTTTTTTCCTGCCGTGCTTCCTGATGCTTTGATCCTTCTAGTTGTTCTTCTTCTTGCAGCAATATTATTCATCCAGATTAGGGATTAAACCCTATCTTCTTAACTATGGGAAGTATTTGGGCATAGCCCTAAAACTCATTGTGAGGAGTACCCCAAGAACCCCGAAGTAGCTGGCCATTGAGAGGACTTGCCAAGCGAAAATGGAAACAACCCCCACCAGATTGACTAGATTCCCATCCATGAGGAAAACCAAAGAGCTATCATTTTTGGCCAAGCGGTTAGCAATTTTACCTGCACTGTGAAATGAGGGGTACTGCCCCAATACTCAAGCCTGAGACAGCCTTGGTGGCCAAGTGACTACCTTTGAACCAATAGAAAGTTGAATATACCTGGGGTCCATCTTTATTTACAGTTGATAACGTGCAGAATTTTAGAATTGTCACAAATCATTTACTCCATTTCCTGTTAATAAAACACAACATAAATTTCTAGTTTTCAGCCATATCTTCCTTGATTTAGCTCTGTTTCCCTTGAAATTTCACTATCAGCCCCATAATACCATTCTGCATATTCCTTCGTTGAGGACCCTATCCCCAATTTCACTTCCTCAAGGCTGAAATTCCACATTTGTCAATTTTTAGAGTTTGTCATAACTTCTCTGATTCTCACCCAAATCGCCTTCAAATTTTTCCAAGGTGTTAGTTTTCCATTTCTGCTTCATTGTCACTCTCTGATAAATTTTCCAATTCCTTCATCCCATATTTGAAATTCACATTTTCTGCTTTTAGTCCTTAAAAAAGTGTGCAAAACCCCATAAAACCCTAATTATCCCCCGAAATTTTTCGCAAATAAAAAATTTCCTTTTGTAAAACCCTCTCCATTTTTGTTTTTCTACCCATTACCTGATAATAAAAAAAAACATGCTTATGGTTGTCACCCGCGTCGGAGCAAATAAACAAATGGAAGAAGAACTTGCCGCCATCAAGTCCAAACTTGAGGATCTAGATCAAAAATTTCTCAGCCTCCATCTGCAGCATTCACCCATGAACAACCACCGCCAGCCTAAGTCTTCTGTAGACACTGGGTTCTCATTATTTACCAACTTTCGCGGGTCGAAGCTGGATTTTCCTCGCTTCAATGGTGATGATCCGACTGGATGGATTTATAGGGTGGAACAATATTTTAGTCTGCATAACACTTTTGATATCAATAAAGTCCCGCTTGTATCCTTTCATTTTGGAACATGAAGCACTTCAATGGTTCCATTGGTACATCAAGGCTCATGCCGAGCCAAACTGGATAGATTTTTCCCAACTCCTCTTGCAATGATTTGGTCCTAGTGATTTTGATAACTTCACAGGAGCACTCACCAAACTTCGCCAAACTGGCACTATGCGGGAGTATCAGACAGAATTTGAGAAACTCGCCAATCACACCGAGGGATCTCCTAATGCATTCTACCTCAGTTGTTTTATCAGTGGTCTGAAGGATGCAATACGCTCTAAGGTTAAAATGTTCTACCCCAACACAATGATGGAAGCCCTCGGGTTGGCTAAGCTAGTAGAGGACAAGATCTGGGCTCAACAATGCTCCAAATCCACTCTTGTTCCATTCAGACCTATGGTTCCTCAAAGAAACCAAAATCCACCAGCTCCTAGAACCACTCCTATTAAGCATTTGTCTAAAGCAGAGATGCGGGACATCGATAAAATGGGATTTGTTATAATTGTGACAATAAATTCACCACAGGACATAGATGTGTTGAGCAAAAGATCTATCTCTCGGATATGGATTCTCCACCCGCACCTGAAATTTTTTATGATGCTCAGGATCCCACAGATGATGATGGTTACATTCAACAACTTCCTGCTCTAGAGGACCAGCCAGAGATATCTCTCCATGCCTTAGCCGGAGTCACCACCCCACAAACCATGCAGGTCAGAGGGTTCTTCAAAAAACTCCCTCTTACAATACTCATTGATTCTGGTAGCACTCACAACTTAATTGACCCGAGGATCGCGAAACAGGATGATTGTTTCATCCATCCTTGCTCCAAATTTGAAGTCATGATTGCCAATGGGGGCACCTTACCTTGCAAAGGGAAGTGTCATAATGTGCACATATCTATGGGGGATTATAACTTGCGCTTTGACATGTTTTCCTTGCCCTTAGGCAGATGTGATGTTGTTTTGGGCGCTCAATGTTTATACACACTTGGACCAATTTTATGGGATTTTACTGAACTTTGTATGTAGTTTTCAATCAATGGTACCAAACACACATTGTAGGGCTTACAACTAGGGTCTCTCAGCCTCATCAGTTCGCATCGCATGGAAAATCTTCTTAAGAAAAGTTCACATGGTGTCATCACTCAACTCCATTTCATTCAGATGCAACCTTCAACAGTCTCAACTACTCCATTAGATCTCCAACAAATTTTGGATCGATATGCATGTGTGTTTGTTGAGCCAGTAGGATTGCCACCTTCCCAACCGGAGGACCATCGTATTCTGCTCCTTCCTAGAAGTGTCCCTCCCAACATTAGGCCCTATCACTACCTATTTCACCACAAGACAGAAATTGAGATTCTTCTTCGTGACTTACTAAAGCAAGGTGTTATTCACCCTAGCACTAGTTCCTTCTCTTCACCAGTCCTTCTAGTCTAAAAAAAAGATGGGTCATGGTGCCTTTGCATCCCATTTCGAGCACTTAATCACATCACAATCAAGGATAAGTTTCCAATTCCTGTTGTTGATGATCTTCTAGATGAGCTCCATTGTGCTCATTTTTTCTCCAAGTTGGATCTTCGTTCTGGGTATCACAAAATTCGGGTCCATATGGATGATATCCCTAAAACAACTTTCCGTGCACATGATGGCCATTATGAATTTTTTTTCATGCCATTTGGCCTCACAAATTCCCCTTCCACATTCCAGGCATTGATGAATAAAATATTTTGGCCCTACTTGCGAAACTTCATTCTAGTGTTCTTTGATGATATCCTCATCTATAGTAAAACCTAGGCTAAGCATCTCCAACATCTGGATCTTGTACTGCAATTTTTTTGTGATCATCGTCTCTGTGCCAAACAATCTAAATGTGTTTTTGGGAAGAAGGAAGTAGAGTATCTCAGGAATATTGTTTTAGCACAAGGGGTTCATGTCGATCTTGCTAAAATTGATGCCATGAAAAGTTGGCCACTTCCTCAGACCTTGAAGGGCCTTCGTTGGTTTTTGGTACTTACTGGCTACTACTGCAAGTTTATCAAGGATTATGGGAAGATTGCAGCTCCATTAAAAACTCTAATGAAAAAGGATGCTTTTGCATGGACACCTATTGTTGAGTGTGCATTTGAGAAACTGAAACAAGCTATGTGTACCACACATGTTCTAGCTATGCCTAATTTTTCCAAGCCCTTCACTATTGAGAGTGATGCATGCGACAATGGAATTGGTTCTATCCTCCTCCAAGATGAACATCCCATTGCATTCACCAGAAAATCCCTGTCTGGTAATAATTTATCCACCTCTACATATGAGAAGGAAATGATGGCTATTTTGCATGCCATACAGAAGTGGCATCCATACCTCTTAGGGAGTCATTTCTGCATCAATACTGATCACCATAGTCTAAAATATTTCCTGGAACAATGAGTCTCATCCCCAACAAAACAAAAATGGGTTAGCAAACTCATGGGTTATGACTACAAGATCACTTACAAGAAGGGTAAGGACAATCTTGTGGCGAATGCTCTTTCCCACACATTTGATGACCATACTTCTCTTTTAGATATTTCTATTCCTATTCCAAATTGGTTACAATATGTTTATCAAGGCTATGTCAATGACTCTTTCTTATCTCAAATCATCCAATAGTTGGCTAGTATTCCTTCTCTTGTACCGCATTACTCTTGGGATGGTTCTTCTCTGAGATACAAGGGTCACTTGGTGCTTCCCCATAGCACATATCTTCACCAAGATGTCTTCTATGAACTCCATGCTTCTCCAGTGATAGGGCACTCTAGGTTGCTCAAATCATATGAGCGGGCACGACGTAACTTCTTTTGGAAGGGAATGAAACGAGAAATTCAACAAATGGTTGATGAATGTGATACTTGCCAATGCCACAAGGGTGAAAATATACTCCTCCCTAGCTTGCTTGAACCTATGCCCATCCTTACAAGGATTTAGACAGACATTTCGATGGATTTCATCGATGGGCTCCCTAAATCTGGAGGGAATATCGTAATATTGGTTGTGGTTGATTGACTCTCCAAATATAGTCATTTTTGTGCTCTCAGCCATCCACCTAGACCAACTTTAGAAAAATAAGGTGCGTAGCTCTTTCCCGACAAAGGAGGGGAAGGCATGGATTCCCACAATGTCTGTGTCTATGCCTATAAATGAGAAGTTATGGAAGTAAACCGCTCAAATATTAGTTTTCTTAGCTACCCCTGCTAAATGCTCAAGAAACTGGAACAACTATCTAGTTAAGGTGGTAGTGATCAAACCAACCTCATGGGGCAAGCGTAAAAGCGCTGCCTCCTTAGTCGCACAAATTTTCATGGACCAGATATTCTATCTTCATGGCATCCCTTCTTCCATTGTCTTAGACCACGATGCAACTTTCACAAGTCATTTTTGAACCGAACTATTTCACCTCACTGGAACCAAACTGAAAATGAGTTTAGGATACCACCCACAAACAAATGGTCAAACTAAAGTCACCAACAAATGCTTGGGAACTTATCTTCATTGCTTCACCTCTGAACAACAACATCAATGGGAAAAGTGGCTCCCTCTCTCTAAATGGTGGTACAATACTTCCTACCATACTGCATCTAAAATGACTCCATATGAAGTTGTTTATGGGAAGCCACCCCGAGTGCTCCTTCCATACACCCCCCATAGTTCACCAGTTCCGGCAGTTGACATGGTTCTGTGCAACCATGATCAGATTCTTCACATTTTGCAAGAGAATCTTCACATGGCAAGAAATCGCATGAAGCAACAAGTCAATCAGCACCGTTCTGATTGCACCTTTCAAGTCATTGATATGGTTTTTCTTCATTTCCATCCTTACAAGCAATCCTCCTTGAAACTCAAAGGGCATCAAAAGATGGATCCAATTTTCTATGGGCCATATAATTTTCTTCAGAAGATTGGGTCTGTTGCTTATAAATTGGAACTTCCTCCTTCTTCTTGCATTCACCCAGTCTTTTATGTCTCTTGTCTCAAGAAAGTGATTGGCACCAACATCAAAGCATGAACTATTTTACCAGAGATGGATATGGAAGGCTCGATCATTTTGGAACTAGAGGCCATCCTCAGTAATCTCACTCGTCATCTTCGCTCTCGGGCCATCACAAAGGTCTTCATTCAGTGGCATAGCATGCAACCAGAGGATGCTACATGGGAACCGCTCCTTCCGATTCAGTAGCAGTTTCCACTTCTAAAGCTTTGAGGACAAAGATTTTTCTAAGAGGGAGGGGATGTTAAGAACCCGTGTCAACCCCCCTCTTTATTTTGTTGGTATATTTTGTCAGACGCATATGCTTTGTAAGTCCTCCCATTAGTATGATGTATTATCCCACATTCATGGGGAGTAAGTAATAGTTGTTAAGTCATCTAGTTAATAGGTTGCATTATCCCACATTCATGGGGAGTAAGTAATAGTTGTTAAGTCATCTAGTTAATAGGTTGCATTATCCCACATTCATGTGGAGTAATAGTTGTTTAGATTAGGATTAGTATATAAGTATGTGTTGAGGCTAATGAAAGCATCGAAGAGTTATTTTGTATTGAGCTTGCTCAAAGGAGGTTGCCCCCTCGAAGTGGCCCGCGGTCAATAAAATCTCTTTTGTGCTCCAATATTTCTATTATATTGTGCATTTTGATTGTTCATTACAGGAGGTTCTCCACATATTTCTCAAATGCAGGAAATAAGACATTCAAATATTTAATGATCATTATCTGTATTGAGATTGAATCTTCATTTTCCAACAAAAACACACACAAACGATCTATACAGATCCTATTAAAAACCAAAAGAATACTTTATCTTTTCGTAGGATTTAGATCGCTTAAATAGCCAGACAAATTCACAAATAAATATTAGGTCTGAGCATATTTCAATACCAATCCCTCTACATATCAGAAAACATCCAAGGATTGAGAACAGATAAAGTACACAATTTTCTATAGACCTAAACACGTACAAGGATCATCATTCATATATTCACATAATCTAGTTATAAAATCGTATGCAGGCATACAATCCACAAATGCATCAGCAATGTATCAAAACAGATTCTATTAAATCCTCTTTTATATCATAGATATGAGTTTGAACACCCTTCAATTCATTTATCAAAACAAAATGCAGAAAAACAAGTTTGGTCACAGATAAATAAGGATCAGTTTATAGCATTAAAATTAAAACGCAGATAGCCAATCAATTTCAGATCTAGATTTCCATATATAAATTCAACATCAAAAAGACTCCAATGCAGGTAACCAATTGATTTTAGATCTGACTTGACAGAAATATTTTCAACGCAAAAGAAAGACTCCAACACAGGAAATAATTGGATTTAGATGTGGATTGACATAAATAAATTCTACAACAAAAGAAAGGATCTAACATAGGAAGCTAATTGATTTAAATATGGATTGACATAAATAAATTCAATAGAAGAAGAAATCCTCTAACACAGGAAGCCAATGAACTTAGATCTGGATTGACATAAATAAATTCCATAGAAAAAGAAATACTCTAACTCAGGAATCCAATGGATTTTATACCTGGCTTGACATAATATAATCCATAGCAAAATAAATACTCTAACTCAGGCATATTACCATTCCTCAAACACTTTCCTTCATATCACGGGTCCAATGTTGTGCATTGTAACTCTCCCTCTTCTAATCGTGGATCCTCTCCTTCATATTGCAAGTACAATGTTGCGTGTTGTAAATCACCTTCTTCTAATCATATATACTCCATTGAATCCCAAATGGGTTATTCCCTATTCCTTCTCATTCTCCAATCCTGAACTCAGCTCGACTCCTCTCATTCCATATTGGAAAGAATAATCCCCCCTTGCATAGAAAATCATGAGCCTTAAAAGGAAAATATTATTCTTTTAAATATGCCAAGTGGCAGTGGTCACACTCCATGTTTCTCTTTTTAGGAAAGGAGGTGTTCCTCTGGTCGCTTACCATACTAATGGATCAACATACAACATTCTCCATTTAAAGTGGTAAGTGTATTTTCAATTATAATATAGGGATGCTAAATTTTTCCTCAACCCATGTTATTAATCTTATATATATATATATATCCACACAATAGAGCACGATAATAGTTTAATTAATCCGCAACACATTTTATTAATCTCTCACACACACACACACACACACAATAGAGCACTATAATTGTTTTAATTAAGCCATACTCATAGTTATTTTAAATCATCTAAAAATACATTTTCTAAGGTAAAGAAATATATAATAGAGGACTATCTCTGCTTAATTGAGTAATACCCATAATTCCTTAAAATAATCCTAAAATACTATTTTCTAAAGGTAAGAAAAAAGGACTAATTTTAACTTATTTTCTTGTAGTGTCACTATGGATCTTCCTTGGGCATGCTGTCCAAAATCAAGATAGGTAATACTAATACTTAGGGTAGTCGCCTAATTTCATTTAGGATTAACTAGCGCTAATTATCTTCCTACTAATAGGAGTTCCATATTAGCATGCGACTAATAATTTTACTCTATTGAGGATAATATCAAGTGAACACCCATCCATCAATGACACAAAGATGACACATGTTATCAATGTCATGGATTCCCTAGAAAATCATTCTCTCCCCATAGTGGATTTGTCCCCAATCATCATTTTAGTCATACAAAGCTTCCATCCTCCTAACATTATCAATTTTATCCATAATTTGATGAGGCTAGTATTAATACTTACTCTTCCTTTTACTTACACTTCATGTTTTTTGGTTGCATAGTAAGGGGATGTTACATCCTTTACCCCTTAGAATTAACAAAATCCTCAGTGTTACATTTTCATCAAAGGTTTATTCCCCCTTTAGGTTCGCATTGCTTTCTTCCGCATCCTTTGCAATATCCTTCAACTTTGTTGTCCTCCAACTTATTCCCTGAAAGATATCACAAGGACTACCTAGAATATCATCATATTCATACATGCTTCTAATGTCAACAGAATATTGCATAAGTACAAAGATGTTTTACTTGACCTTTTTGGAGTGTCAATATTTATTGAAATTATTCAAGCGATAATCCTCTTAGCTTGACTTGGCATACACACCTTAATCCCTTAGATTAGCACAATTACCTAAAATGTTTTAGGCCACCAACCTGAAATATAAAACATACCTTTGCATGTCTACTAAAATCAACATCAACAACATAGGAATAAATTAAAATCCAACACTATTTAGTTTCATGATTCATGATGGTTCAAATATTTCTATTTATTCTATTTATTGGTAGATAAGCATATTACCTCATAGGAATGAATTTACTTACAATGCATATACCCTTTACAAGTATTATTCTTTGTAAATGCCTTTTTGGTTGCTCTTGATGTCCTCCATCCAAGAAACCACTCCAAGTGCTAACAGTACTCTCAGTACTAACCCATGCTACCGAACACGAGGACGATACCCTTCTTCGAGCATATTTCCTCCCTGTGATATTTAGGGTGCTTCACCAGTATCAAGTGCTTTCTTTCTCAGACACCATAATACCTAGAGGTTCTTCACAGAGCCCCTACTCTCGTGACCATCCTCTTACAGCGTAAATGTGTGCATAAATAATTCTAACCATATGTCTTACACTTGTGCGTCCCCATAGGATGCATACTAGTGCCTAGCTGGCGGAGGGGGGAAAACATGTACCTCCTATCCATTCTTCCTTTTAATTTATCATGTACCAAATAACTTTCATATCATATGTTTTCTTGCAGTCCTAGAACTTTGGTTCCCATCATGGCTATCTATATTATTGCCATTACCAAGTCCTTGATTCCTGCAACTGCTCCATACATGGTTAGTTACAATATCATTTCATCGATTCCATAACATCCATCTTTCGAAGTAAACTACTTACCATCATTTTCATCTTAGCTCCTTAAGTAAAATATTTAGTCACAACATTTCGTGTACATTATGAAATAAACTAAGATCCCTTATACTGGTGCACTCTTTCTATATTAATAACATCATCTATTCTATGCACCACACATTTTACTATCCATGACACTTAGCTACACTTTAGTGCAATTTCATAAGAAACCTAGTTTCTTTTTCTTTATTTGAAAGAAATAACTTTAAGGAGTGCTGTCATAATTGTGAAAATGTATAAAAATAATGATAAAGCAATAGTATTTATGTGTGCAACCCAATCCTTATGATTTACTTGCATGCCAACAATTATATGTAAAGGATACATTAAAACAGTTGTATTATTGCAACTAACATGAATTTTCTTCACAACAACTTTAACATTTATTTCCTTCCTTTACTTAGCGTCCATTTAGTGAGCTAAAGACATTCACTCATACAAACATTCACAAATTAATTAGCAACTTATTATAAAGTAAATAAAATTCACTTTATAGTAATTAATAGTTACATGCAAGATAACATCTTCCTTTAGAAACCAAATAACATTCAGTTCTCTAATTAGTCACTATTGTTGGGATGAATTAATGTCGACGTTTTAATTCTGTTGTAGGGATGAATTAATGTCGTTTTAATTCTGTTGTAGTAATTTCCCAGCCATTTAATTTGTCAATCTAAGGTTCGTAGTCTGATGAAGCACCTACAAAGTATATGCAGGACTGAACCAAAATTAAGTTAATCTAACCCCCTGTGAAACTAAGACTAATCTAATCTAACCCCCCTTAAGTTGAAACACGCAATTGCTAATCTAATGCTGGAAGATGAAACACATAGATGAAAGTGAACTGCATAAAATAATGACAACATATGAAGAGCAACAAGACAACACATGTGAGCTCACATTAACAATCAAGCAATCTTAATTTACATGACAAGAATCAATGGCAAATCATGAAAGCATCAAAACCAATATTATGAACAAAATCTAAGAATTCTCTTCTCCATATTACAAAGACAAGACTAACTATTATTCTCTAAGATAATCTAAGATTTAAGATATTCTAAGATAATCTAGGATTTAAGATTATTGAAATGAAGAGAGACCAATCTCTTTTATACATGAAGGAAATAACCAGCTCATAATGAGAGATCCACTATTCAATCAACTACTTTCCTATTATTACAAGATATGATCCCTTCAAATCCTCCACATATCTCTCACAAATTATCCACATGTCTCTCAACCCAATCTCCATGATATTCTCCTTGGAATATTCTTTGCAATACTATCTCCTTGAAATGGTGGAGGAGATATATGTGAAGTCTTTTCTTTGAATTAATCCTTCACATATGCCTACACATTACAAAGCTCATCCATACTTTGAGATATTAGTGAAAAACATGTTAATTTTCTAATATTTAATCATAAATTCACTTATAATACTAAAAATAAATAAAGTGGAAATAATAAGGTAAAACCCACATATATGTATGGAAATTTTATGATAAAAGGTTAATGGGACGATGAAATGTGAGAAATGGTGGAAGATAAAGTTGATGAAAAAGTGACATTTCTGAGTCCCAACATACTCCCCAACTAAACTTGTTGCATGTCCTCATGCAGCCGTGTATGGATCTTCTCAAGAATTTTGGAATTTAAACTTTGGATTTGATTGATGATGTCTTTTTAACAATGAATATTTCTGGTGTGTGAAATACATGAGTAACAATTGGCATTTCCTTATGGTTGGTTCTTGTGTGACAACCATGAATATAAAGAATGTTGGTTCTTGTGTTAAAAACATTCATTTCATGATGTGAAATGCATGAGTAACAACTGACATTTTCCTTATGGTTGGTTCTTGTGTGACAACCATGAATGTAAAAAATGTTGGTTCTTGTGTTAACATCATTCATTTCGTCATCTGTTTTCTAACTGCATAATAATTTAACCATACACTCACTGAAAATGATAAGCTATTAATGTGCATAAAAAGCATCATCATGCATAAGAAAGTATTTTCTTTATCTTTATGAATCATGCCAATATGTATATCAATGTGTATGAAGCAAAGTGCAATAGAGGATTTGTCAGAAAAGAAATGCTCGTGAATGGTAAATGAGATGAAAAATAGGTGATGGTGGTGAAAAGAATGGAATGATAGTAGTGAGTATGTATTGAATATAGTTCCCCCTCTCCAACTGATGTGGTTGCATGTCCTCATGCAACCTTGAATGGTCCGTGAAATAAATGGAGCATGGTGAGGGAATTTTCCAAATTATTCATTTCTAGCATGTAAGGAATTGCATGATTAAATTTTAGAAAACAACATGCCACCACTTATCGAAAAAGTAGATGAACGATGCAACATGAATGTAGTTGATGCAGCTGGATCATGGAATGTGTCATTACTACTGCGGTTGTAACTGCTGGATCATGGGCAGTGAAGGAATCAGAACTGCTGCTGCTGAATCATTGAAAATATGTCATAGCTGTAGAATAAAAATGTAACTGTAAATGATGCTGTAGCTGTAACTGCTGGAACTACTGTAATGTGAAGTGGAGGAATATGAACTGCTACTGATAAATAATGGAAAATATGTCACGGCTGCAGGATAAAAATGTAACTGTAAATGATTTTGCAGCTGTAACTACTGAAATTGCTGTAATGTGAAGTGGAGGAATCTGAACTGCTGCTAATAAATAATGGAAAATGTGGAAGGCAGAAAGTGGAACTATGGTATACTCATAGATCTGAGGTCATGTTTCTGCAACTGCTGATGGAGTCATGAGAAAGAATGTATAGCCTTCACCTGCTACAAAACCCGATGGTACAATTCTAGTCATGCGAATAAATGTGTCGAGGTCAAGCATGAAGAGAAATCATTGGATTATCGGCCATTGATGAATGTTGTTAACCAATGGGAGGCAACTCACTAGTGATGTCAATGAGTGCCAATGTACCCAAGTACATCTTGCAAAGTGCAAATAGATTTGTTGATGTCAAGCCACTCGCAAGATCTGACAATCAAGGGACATTGATGAATTCCCATGATTTTCAGCAAAAGAACTTTCCATTAAGGCATGCAAGCCTCTAGGTACTTAAAATGAACTCTAGTCTATATCCCAGATAAGGTGCTAAGGTCGATGGGGAAAGACTTGTTGAAATATGGGACTTAAGGAATCCCACATCAGTCAATGTGAGTTGGTATAAAAAGATTGGTAGGACTATCAGTGAAAAGATCTCACAGTCAAGCAGTGGATATGGCAAGGCCATGTAGTCATGGAAAGGGAGGTGGTTTTTTTTTAGAAGGAAAACTAGAAAAAAAGAAAGGGCAAGATGAACTGAAAAATATAAAGGTATGTATGCAACTCAGAAAGATAGGCATGTGTGAAGTCATGACAGATAAAGCAATGGAAAGTGGACTTCAAGACATGGATGGTGAAGGTGCTCTGAAGGAGAAATATGGATGCCACAAATGAGTTTATGGATGGTTTCTATGTAACAACCAACATTATGATGTTTATCAGTAAAATCATGAGTAACAACTCCTTCAGCTTGTCTATCAAAGCATGTTTCTCAAAAGTTTTGTGTTTCTTTGAAAAATCACTTCAGCAGCAAAATGCAACTGTCTCTGAAACCTGAAAAAACAAATTTAGTACAAAATCCTGCATGAAAATTTATTAGTGAATATGTATTGAATATAGTTCTCCCTCCCCAACTGATCTAGTTGCATGTCCTCATGCAGCCTAGCATAAAAATTGTGAGAAGTTTGTAAAAGAAAACATATCATGCAGAAAGAAGTACATAAGGTGAAAAGAAAATTACATGTTTCCCGTGTTGGTTTCATCTGATCATAGTTGTAACAAACCAGCCAGTTGCGACAACAATGGCTGTGACACACAGCGGCGATGGCCATCTCTGTGACAACTAGATGCAACAAGCCAACTACAACACCACATAGCTGTGAAAACTAGCTGCATGACAAGTAGCTGCAACAAGCCAACTACAAAATTCAGCTACAACAAGCCTAGCTGCAACAACCGGCTACAACACAAGAAACTTTACGCGCGGTGAGAAAAAATGGTTTATTGCACTTTTATTGATTTAAAAATCAAATATCCTGGAAACATTGTCAATGAGGCATGCTTTTAAAAAAAATTGTGATTCATGACAAATCACTTCAATAGTAAAATTGACGATCTTCAAACCTGAAAAATGATAGTACTAAACCTGCAATCAAACTTGTGAGATTATTGTAAAATGCAAGAATTAGTACGAAGGCGAGCGAATTGAATTTAAAAAATAAAGTGTGCTTTTTCCTTTGTCTTTGTGTGCTATCAAAGTGACCTGAAGAAAACAAATTATCATAGAATGTAAAATTCATGCATTTCTATTATTTTGGGGATTGTAAGAAAGTCCATTTGCAAATATATTTTTTTTATTTTTCTTTTTCTTTTGCAAAATGTAAAACAAAATAAATAATTTTTATCATTTTATATATTTTTCTTGTTTTTGTTTTATTTTTACAACACACAAAAATAAAATAAAGAAAAATGACAAAAATACTAAAAATTAAATTTATCCAGATATGCGTTCACGGGCATTCATGTCTCGGCATTTGACCAAAAAATCAAAATTTAAAAATTTTAATAGCTGTAACAGCCAGTTGTAACACCACCTAGCTACAACAACGACTACAACAACTGGCTGCAACAACCAGCTGTGACAGTAGCTGCAACAACCAGCTGCAACAGCCAGCTACGACATTGGATGCAACAACCAGCTACAACATCAGCTGCAACAACCAACTGCAACAGTTAGCTGCAATAGTGGCTGCAACAACCAGCTGCGACATCACCTGCAACAGCTAGCTACGACAACAGCTGCAACTCCTGTTAGATCATAAATAAACGTTAATATAAAATATATCCATACCTTCCCCATAAGTATCTATCTGTTGCACCCGCCCATAGTTCTGAGTTATTATTTTTTATTTTTCATCTTCTTCCATGCAACCCTTCACTTGAAATCACAGCCCAAGTTTTGGTATTATTCATTCAAATGGGATATAGGAATTCAATGCAACTACCAATCCATTCGATGTAAGACTTACCACATCGTACTTCTTTTTGTGGTGTTAAGACTGGTTCATTTTTTATTATAATATTTTCATTTGATGCTCAGTTGTTCAAGGTTCGAAAGAGTTAGACAATTGGATCGATTAAGTTTATTGGCTCATAAATTGGCTGATAGCCATCGCAGGAATTTATGTACTTCTTGTAGTGTTTGAAAACTATTGGTCACCAAAGGATTTCCTATAACACTTTTTGAGACGTCACTTACCTCCCAGTGCAAAACCAAATGCAGAACCAAATATCTACTACGTTGGAAAATTGGCCATCCCGAAATATGGATTTTTCACGTTCAGATAAATGCAAACCTCTCTTAAACCAAGTCGAATTTTCACAAACCGCTTGCGATTCAACTAAATGAGACCCTTCTGCACAAAACGCATGTGCCCAATTTTTGAAATTCATCACTGTTGGATCATAAAATCCACATGAAGTTGATTGTCTGTAAATGGGCGTTAATTGATGGAAAAGCAAAATAAATAAATAAAACAAGATGAGTGGATCAGGCATATTCATTCACGTAATACAATCTTATTTTCTACCATGCAATATGATGAAGGGCCAATCCTCAATGCCAATTTCGTTCAACTTTTTTCGACATGCAGCCAGAATGGAAATGAAACTTTTTTATCGTGCAGCCTGAAAAACTCATTATTCCTTCACTACATGTATTACAAACCTTGTAAAAATAAAAGAAATTTAAGCATTCCTTGCCCAATAAGAATTCAATGTATGATATTCAATAAGATTCCTGGCAAAAAGATCATCCACATTCAAGTCGAATTTAGAGTGGTCATTAATATTTCTTGTTGCTTGGAATAGCTTCAAACGGAGCCCTTGTCTTCCATTAATAGGGGTGACATTTCTCCATTGTCCATCAAAACGTTTCAGCTGGTGTTTAGGAGATTATTAATAAGGTATTGAAAACAACATAAATATTGGGTAACTTATTTTTGAGATGGGAGGAATGGATATTGAACTAGACGGCTAGGTTGGAAGATATGCATGTAACCAATAATTAGAAAAACCGCAT
>LPNX010124885.1:122071-134237 GCA_001517045.1 Pseudotsuga menziesii | reverse complement strand
CAACAAACATAATCTAAAAATGAATAACATCCATTATCATTCGTGAGACTTGATCAATTATTCGTGGCTTTAGAAGCACCTCCTATCCCTTATCTGTCCACGGTGTTGTAGCCTAAAGTTTTTAGCTATGATATTGTCGGTAATTGGGCTGTCATCGAACCAAGAAAAAGATCAACAGGAAGAATTAAGTATTTTCTTATGAATTTTACTGTTGTTGCAGGTTTTAATTCGAGGTTGGAAGATGAAAATGAAGCATTGTTACATACCATGAATTCTGGTCACTTTTATCTTTTACAATTTCCATCTTATCATTTATTGCAAGTTGTGGAGAATTGCACTCATTATATATATATATATATATATTAATTGCAGGTGGAATTGACCAAGGCATTTTGTTCTTGTTTTATTGTTCGGGAAGAATTAAATTTCCAGGAAGCTATAGGATGAAGTCATGAAGGATAATTCAATATAGGAAAGTCATGGCGGCATAAGCAATTATGAGTGAGGACATATGGTAATGTAATTATTCGTGAAATTTTTTTTTTAAGTTTCAGAGTGGAAAAGCTCAATTCACTCTCATCCAGTATTAAATTGCAAACCATGTATTTTATGTTTTACAAAGGAAAAGGATGGCTACGACTCCAACCGACAAGAAGCTTACAAGAATGACACTGATGGAGTTGGGATGTTTCAGCTTGGAGTTGCATCTAGTATAATTTCAGCAACTGTTTAGTTTAGAATAAATTTTCCACATGAATTTTGCAGGCTGATTATTATTTTACAAATTGAAAAGTTTTTAGAAAATGGATAAAATGATTTACAAATTGAAGATGAAATCATGCTTTTGCAAAAAATTAATTATTTATTCCTAAAAACTTCAGAAAACATCATAATCTCTTGTGTTTCAGCTACAACCATTACAGCTTGTTTCAACTAAAAAAGTGTGTTTCAGCCACAGCTGTTACAGCTGTTGTTTCATCTTAATGTGCCTACTGTTTTACTTGCATATTGAAGGATGGAGGCTCAAATTTATTATTATTAAAAAAATTTATTTATAATTGCAGAAAATCAAATAAAAGAACTTTTAAAATTTTATTTTGCAAATTTATAAAAAAAAATTATGAGCAAATGGAACAAATTGCAGACAAAAAATAGATTAGGCCGAATTTTTTTTCATCCGTCAACAATAAGAATTCTCCCAGAAATCAATTTATTCATCCTATTTTTGATCCTTGCTAACACACGGAGGAGAGCATACTTATTCTAAGTGAAAGTAAAAACTGAAAATAAAATCCTACCTACTCTATGCTATTTGGGAACTAGAAAACTGTTACGTGTAATCAAATATCCAATGTAGATATTCATGTAACAGCAATAAGAATATGTTCAATATGAATTTTGCAAATAGAAGATGTGGATAAACAGAAATGTGTGAAATTAATTGTTGTAATTGTGAATTATCTAGAAAAAAAGAAAAACTAAATTGTTCTAACCTCGTACTTGCTTGAAACCATCGTTCGATAATGGTTTCATAGGCATAGTTCTCACTCCTCAAATCATGCTGCAACTCCTTGTGGTCCTCCTCAATCTCTTGCTCACATGATTTTCCATTATTAGATGTGCATGATTCTTTGTATGTTGATTCCTTGTTTGTTGTTGGAGGAGTAATTAAGCTCTCGGCTGCTGTTAGGATCTCCTCTTCAAGAAAAGAGGAGATCCCTACTTTTGCAAGGATATGAGTGAGTTGTTCCAAGATTAAGCTCATTGTTAAATCATTTTGAGAAAGGGATTCTTATAGCACCCAAATCTAAATGAAAAATTAAAATAAAACACTCTTGCTGAAACAAACTAAAAAACACTCTATACAGAAAACAATTACTCTTCACAGTTGTGAAAAACACACTTGCTAAAATTGAAATTCACACTTGCAGAATTGAAACACTCTTTGCAGAAATTGAAATTCACTCATTACAAAAATTAAAATTCACACTCTAGTGTACACTTGTAGAAAAAATAAACTTCAATCCATCGTGCTTCCCTGGCAACAACGCAAAAATGTTGGGCCGAATTGATGTCATTTTAATTTCGTTGTAGTAATTTCCTAGCCATTTAATTTGTCAATCCTAGGTTCGTAGTCTTACGAAGCACCTACAAAGTATATGCAGGAATGAAGAGAAATTAAGCTAAACTAACCCCACTTAAGCTGAAACATGCAATTGCTAATCTAATGCTGGAAGATGAAACACACAACTGAAAGTGAACTGCATAAAATAATGACAACATATGAAGAGCAACAAGACAACACATGTGAACTCACATTAATAATCAAGCAATCATAATTTACATCACAAGAATCAATGGCAAATCATGAAAGCATCAAAACCAATATTATGAACAAAATCTAACAATTCCCTTCTCCATATTACAAAGTCAAGACTAACTTCTGCAATCTACTATTCTCTAATAATCTAGGATTTAAGATTATTGAAATGAAGAGAGATCCACTCTTCACTAAACTAATTTTCTATTATTACAAGATATGATCCCTTCAAATCCTCCACATATCTCTCACAAATTCTCCACATGTCTCTCAACCAAATCTCCATGATCTTCTCCTTGGAATATTCTTTGCATAACTATCTCCTTGAAATGGTGGAGGAGATATACGTGAAGTCTTTTCTTTGAATGAATCCTTCACATATTCCTACACATTACAAAGAATTGCATATTCCTATGCAGTGTGGGCACTCGTTGGATGCAGAATTTGTCGATCAAAATTTGAAAAAAACCACAGGGATATATGTTGAAAATACGAACAAAAAAATGTCATCATCATGTTTTTTCAGGTATTTCTTGTTTTTGGGGGAGTAGGGTCCATCAAAAGTATGCAGCGTGGGCACTCGTTGGACGCAGAATTTGTCGATCAAAATTTGAAAAAAACCACAGGGATATATGTTGAAAATACGAACAAAAAAAGTAGTTTTTTTTCTTTTTTCCTCCAAAATTAATAAATATTATTTTATTATTTTCCTTAGGAGGTCCATTTTAGACCTCAAAATTCCTCTAATGGATAGAAAAATTAGATTCACAATAACAAAACTTAATCCTCCCTTCGGGTATATCCATTTAAGACACAAAGTCGTATGCTAGCGACATGCATACATATAAGCGAAATATCAAAGGTCTTGTTCGAACTAATTCCACACATTTCTTTATGGACCCAATCTTGAGAACCATTAGTCCTTCCTACCTATGATTTAATATTCCCAATCAAACTATTTTTTGTTGTAGTTATAATTAGTCATACAACCTCAACAACAATTATGCTATTTCCAACATATTGTGCATATATGCAATTCTATTGTGGTCTTTTAATCATAACCATTCGACTACCAAGTACTGATGTATCCATACGATTCAATGCAACTATTTGTTGTTAGTATACATGAAATTCAAAATGTAACCAAGTGTTTCACATTTAATATAATATTAGTGTTTATACATTTGTACCCTTTACCACTAACATTCATTAGATACAATTTATATTTTGCACAATCATACAATATATGCTTCTAACATAGTTACTCCCTTAACATCACCTATCTTCATGCTTAAATCGTTTACTATGTGTGATAACTTTTAACAAATATTTACAAGAGTTTAAGAGTAATGTAATTACCTCTTTCTTAAATGATCAATTTATCAAGTTCCATTCAATAGCTACCTTGTTATCTCCAAAATTATGTATGAGGTAAGTTGTATATATATATATATATATATATATTCCCATAACAAAATGAAACCTCTAAATTGGCTTGAAATATATTCCATTGAGCCACTTACGTTTACCTATTCCCAATAGCGTGCACCAAAATAAGTCTATAAGACTTGTAATCAATATTCAATTTTGACCAAATCTTTAGCAGTCCTTGAATTATTGATATTGACATAGCATTTCAATGCTAGTCTATAACATACGTCATGTCATGTTCTTCTAATGATCCTTAACCACAACATTGACTGTGTTTCTCAATGTATCCTAGTACAATTTGTCAACATGGAAGTTCTAAGAATATTTTCCAAAATATATGACGTCATTATTCGCTAGTTCGAAACAATGAATATAGGTTCTAAAGGTTACTCCTTTCAGCAATTCAAAATCCAGATTGATATTCATAATAGAATTACCATAATATTTTCATTGACCAAGAGTTCATCTGTGAATACTTCTATACTTCACTAAAATTTTATTTGTGCAACTCGATAGAGATGAAACAATTGTCTTATCAATTCGTAAAAAATGGGCCATCTTATCTGTTTGGGCATGACATTCATGTGGTGAAATAAATGGGCCATCTCGCTGTAATTTTTTAAGAATTTGTTCCAATCCCTCTTCCATAACTACAAGGTCAATTAATATATATCCTCTGATTGCTACATCTTAAGGTTCCAGTGTTGTAGCTCTCTATGAACTTGTTGATTCCTGTTATCTCAAAGCAACTGGGTCGTTACTTCCTTAAAAAAATTTAGGATCATTTTGAGCCCAAATAGGCTCGAGTGCTACAAACTCAACCCTGATACCATATGTAACATTCCCCAAATACCTCGACAAATTCTTGGGGTGTGCAATATAAAATTTTGCTTTTTAACCAAACAATTAACCACACCAATTAAGTTAAATTCATTGATTACTTATCCATAAACATTCTACAAAACAAAATCACTCTAATGTTAATGAGTACATTGTTGCAGGAGGATATATGTGAAGAGAGGAACCTGCATAGGGTTTTTTAACCAACATTTCGTACTTCACATAGATGACTCCATATTTAGGGTGATCGTCAATGCATGCTTGAGATGAAGAATAATGAGGTCAAAGTGCTCTTATAAATATAGGCCAAATCCAATTTTGTCCTTCTTATTCTCATCTTTTCAAAGTGCATGGCGTCTTCCATTGTATCCCTTCTATGGAGGGATCTGATTAATGAATACATTGCCGCAGGAGGATATATGTGAAGAGAGGAACCTTTGTAGGGTTTTTTAACCAATGTTTCAGACTTCACATAGATGATTCCATATTCAGGGTGATCATCAATTCATGCTAGAGATGAAGAATAATAAGGTCAAAGTGCTCTTATAAGTAAAGGCCAGATCCGATTTTGTCCTTCTTATTCTCATCTTGTCATGTTAACCCACACAATGCAAATCTTACTATATACTATAATAACCAGCATTATATTAGTCGCATGATCATAACAATTACATATTATACTTTTCATTTGGTTGTAGTTAGCACACTCCCTATAAAGATACCATAAGTTGTACTTGGTCTCTTAGGAACCATCGTCGGAGATGGAGTATGAGTTTCCCAAGTCGAGTGAAGAGAAACAACAAGGTTAAATGACTTTAGATGATAAAATAAACTAATTTATAAACTATGCACATACACACTAATTTATTTTACACTTGTCTTTAGAGATTTATCCCAATGTCTTTCCACCAATTGGAACATAGCTTCTGCAACCATCACTTGAAGTCATGTTAATTCAACATACATATTAGTGCTATATATCAAATTAGAAATCCAAAAACATTAGCTGCATAATAGGCTTGAAACCAAGATAACATTAATTCCATAAACCAAATTAACCATTATAAATACTACTCTAATCTAAATAAAACTTATGTGACTGAAAGCATGTCTACGACTTTCCTCCTAATCATAGGATTCATTTGACATAAATTTTTCTGTATAAAGACAACCGAGAGCTAGGCGACGAATCCACTAAGGTAAGGTCACAAAGAGAAACTCTTTAAGATTTTATAAGGTTCCTAGGATATAAAATTCCACGTCCCAAACCAAATCAACAAGAGTAAAATTTGACCATCATGAGAATGGGTCTATAATTTAGGATCAAGCATGCATCCCATAGGTATAGATCACTTTAGATAAAGATCATGAACTTTCCAAATGCATAGAGAGGTTATAAACATAGTTTCGATATGTAATCTTATGACACCAAAATGCATACAACATGTCAGTTCCAAAATTACAATAATAGAACTCAAAACATGAAAATAATATCTGAGCCGAGGTTACAAACCCAGTGCATACTATGACTTAGATACAAATCGCATACATGGGATCAATACAAATAAGGACAAGGTAGAACCTTTTGTTGGATCACGGATCTGTACCATACATGAACTTAGATAATGTGATTCATACAAAACCTAGATCTCTCAGATCTGATATTTCTTATCTCATAATCCAGTGCAAAACTTGAGTAAAGGGAAAAATGCACAACAAAGATCAGATCTCTCTCTTCAATCTAGTCTTTCTCAATTGCAGGAAATATGACATTCGAATATTTAATCACAATATGTATTCACATCGAATCTTCATTTTTCAGTAAAAACACAGACAGTCGATCTATACAGATCCTATTGAAAATCAAAAGCATGTATCTTTTTGTAGGCTTTAGATCGCTTAAACAACCATACAAATTGACAAATAAATATTAGGTCTGGGCATATTTCAATACCAAACCCTCTACATATTGGAAAACATCCAAGGATCAATAATAGATCCAAAACACGTACCAAATAAAAGTACAGGCTTTTCTTCAGACCCAAACGCATACAAGGTTCATCATTCATATATTCACAGAATCTATTTATAAAGTCATATGTATGAATATGATCCACAAATGCATCAACAATGTATCAAAACACATTCTATTAAGTCCTCTATTATATCACTGATGTGAGTTTAAACACACTTTAATTCATTTATCAAAACACAATGCATACAAACACGTTTGGTTAGAGATAAATACGGATCGGTTTACAGCATTAAAACTAAAACACAGATAGCCAAAAGATTTCATATTTGGATTCCCATATATAAATTAACCAGCAAAAAGACTCCAACGCAGGTAACCAATCGATTTTAGATCTAAATTAATAGAATTGTATTCAACAGCAAAAGAAAGACTGTAACGCAGGAAACCGATGGATTTCTATCTGGATTGACATAAATAAATTCGACAGCAAAAGAAAGGCTCTAACATAGGAATACAATGGATTTAGATCTGGATTGACATAGATAAATTCCATAGAAAAAGAAAGGCTCTAACCCAGGAAGCCAATGAATTTAGATCTGGATTGACATACATAAATACCACAGAAAAAGAAAGACTCTAAATCAGGCCTCCAATGCATTTTAGACCTGGCTTGACATAATATAATCCATAGCAAAAGAAACACTCTAACGCAGGCATATTACCATTTCTCAAATGCTTTCTTTCATATCACAGGTCCAATCTTACGCGTTGTAAATCACCCTCTTCTAATCGTAGATTATCTCCTTCATATCGCAGGTCCAGTGTTGCGCATTGTAACTCGCCTTCTTTTAAGCATAGATCCTCCATTTAATCCCAAATGGATTATTTTCCATTCCTTCCCATTCTCCAATCCTGAACTTAGAAAATTGTGAGCCTTAAAAGTAAAATCTTCTTCTTTTAAAGATGCCAAGTGGCAGCGGTCACACTCTACGTTTCTCGTTTTAAAGGAGGTGTTCCTCTTGTCCCTTACCATACTAATTGATCAACACACGCCATTCTCTATTTAAAGTGGTATGTGTATTTTCAATTATAATATAGGTATTCTAAAGTTTTCCTCAACACATGGTATTAATCTTATAAATATATTTATTGTATATATATATACAATAAATATATTTATAAGATTAATACCATGTGTTGAGGATTAATTAAATAATTATAGTTCTTTATTATATATATCTATCTATATATATATATATATATATAATATAATATAGCACTGTAATTGTTTTAATCAGGCCATACTCATAGTTCTTTTAAATAATCTTAAAATACATTTTCTAAGGTAAATAAATTTATAATAGAGAACTATATTTGCTTAATTGAGTGATACCCATAATTCCTTAAAACAATGTTAAAATACTATTTTCTAATGGTAAGAAAATAGGACTAATTTTAACTTATTTCCTTGGAGTGTAACTATGGATCTTCCTTGGGCATGCTTGCCAAAATCAAGATAGGTAATACTAATACTTAGGGTAGTCACCTAATTTCATTTCGGATTTGTTTGGTCATGTTTTTGTTTTCAATCTTTTAATACTTTCGTTTATGTTTTAAAGTTTGGTTTTATTCTTTATTCCTATAAAATTTTGTTGATGGGGATAGTTTGAGTTTTTTCCCTTTAGCTTTCATATTATTTGATTTTTTAGTTTATTTTTACAAGTTTTGGTTTGATTCCATAATCAAAGGGCTTATTTAAGGCTTATATGGATTAAAAAGTCTAAAAAATAACATAAAAGTTTAATTAGGACTCCTAAACCAAGTTTAAACATATATCATGAGATTAATTTTTGAAAATCATTAACTTGAATTTTCTTGTAAAGCAAGCCAAAAACAAATGCACACAGGCGCTACAAAAAAGTCATGCAAGTTAAAAGTCATCATTCAACGTTTCGAAGATTTGGTTCTCTATGTCGCCGACACTATGGCAGCATTCTGGTATAAAGCTCTAACGAGATAGTTGCTAGAGCTTTCGATCACCGATGGCGAAGCTAGTGGTTTAAAGCATCGACATTGCGGAAACATTCCGGTATAAAGCTCCGATGAGATATTAGCTAGAGCTTCCGATCGCCGATCACGAAGCTAGTGGTTTAAAGCACCGACACTAAGGCAACATTCTGGTATAGAGCTCCGACAAGATAGCTGCTAGAGCTTTTGATCCCCAATCATGAAGCTAGTGGTATAAAGCACCAACACTCTTGCAGCACTCAGTCTTGAGGTTCCAATGCATTAGTGATTTCAACTTTCGATTGTCGACAAGCTAGTAATTGAAAGCGTCGATATGTTTAGTCTTGGGGTTTCGATCGCCGATGCTAAGAAAGATTAGTTTTTAGTGATGGGATACGCCGATACCGTGACAACATTGAAATATTAATCACTGTGACAAGTGTGAGTATCATCATGAAGGCGAATCGTGGCAGTTTCTTGTAGAAGTGAGGCAATAATGACAGCAAACCATAATGAGACAAAGGCGTTTTGAATCACGTTTTTTCCTGAAATGCACGAAGAGAAGGTGGAGATCGTGGCGAAAAATCAGTACTTGAAAATTGGAATTTTGAAACAAAGTAAAATTAGGGCTTTGGAGAGCGGTCGTCTAGAGTGTCAAAACAGTCAGAGAAGATTGGGGCATGCAGTTCGACACCTGATAGACAATAGAATAGGATTCCAGCAGCCGGATTAGTCGTTTTAATAGGTAGGCTGTGAACTAATTTCCAACGTTTATTAATTTGTTGTTTTTCTAAACAGAAGATTGATGACTGAATTGAGGGCGGATTATTAGTTGTTAATCTTAATTAATACTAAATGATGGATGCTCAGTCATGAAGTTAAAAGTATTGTTTAGCTTAAAAGACAATCAAAGTGTGTTGTATTTATAGAAGTTGTTTGACAATATTTCAAAATGAAAAGAGTGGAAAGACCAATAAAGCAGAACCCTCAGACTTAAGTTGGGTCAAAAACTTTCTAGATTATGCACAATTGTTTGCAGAAGCAGGATGGTTAGTGTTCTTCAAAAATATTGAAGGTTATCATTCAAAGGTTTCTTACAAGTTTTCTCAATGTCCAGGCAAGGATGTAGTATCTTTTGACACTTTGAATTTCAAACTAACCAGGGAGTTACTAGTAGAAGCAACAAGAATTATGGATGAGGGAGAATTATGGTTCAAAAAGGTACCCTTCACCTTTGATGCTCAGAGATATTTGCTTCCAGGTGTAGTAGCAGACTGGGGAAAAGATGTTCCTATTCAAAACTTTAAACTTGAGTGGATTGAGCCTATCAAAATCTTACAAAGCTATGTTGCCTGTGAGGGGAGATTTTCCTTTGTGCTTAAGTATCATTTTAGATTCCATCAACATCTCAGTCTTGAATCTAAAATCAATCTTCCTTTCTTCTTTTTTGAAAATTTTATAGAAGATGTCATGTAGGGTGAAAGAACACCAAGATCATACAAAATAATCAATTTTTCACCATGGGCTCATAAAACTGATCATAAGTACTGTATTGCAGAAAAGAGAGAAGACATGGGAGTACTTCTTATTTTGGTCAGGTTTCAAAACTGAGAAGGAGGATCAGTCTCAGAAGAGATAGTTGGATAAGGGTCAAATTTTGATCAAGAAACTCAAAAAGAAGGTCACAGTCAAAGATGAAGAAGCTAATAAACCAAGAGAAGCTTCAAATCAGGAAAATGAAAACATTGATCTTGGATAGCGAGTTAATGTTGAGGAAAGCAAAGTTTTACAGTCAGAGGTGAAGGAAGTTAAGCCAATGGATGAGATGTAACCTGTAGAATCGAATCAAAATGTAGGGGAGGAGTTTAAGGAGCAGAAGCAGAGCCCCATTACAGTATTGTCTGAAAAGGATGAAAAATACCTATCTGATGAAGTTAGAGTTCCTGCTAATAATGAAGCTAGGGTTTTTTCTAAGCAACAAGTATACACTCATTTCAAAAAGGAAATAGTGTCAAGAAGGAAAAGAATGAAGGTTTTTGAATTTTCTTCAATAACGCATCAAGGAAAGGTTCAGAAAATGTTAGGAGAGGTTGGAGCAATCTGGAGACCTAAGACAAGGCCAAAAAAAAAGCTTAGGTTAAACATGAAAAAGCTATTAAATCCCAAATTGGCTGATGAAAAGGTTACAGTAATAGAAGATTCATCACCTCAGGAGAAATTGGAAGATAGTGAATATAATAACAAAGAAGTTATAAAAGGTAAAAAACCAATAGTATCAAAAGAAAAATCAGTATTTACTGATACTAAGATTTCAGAAATTTTCATGGAGGTTCGAAAACAGATGATTCAGGAACAACAACAGAATTATATAAAGAATTCTTGTATAGAGAAAAGAGAGATAATTGAAGAAGAAGTTCAGTGCAGTATTGAAGCTGAAGAACAACCAGAAGTTCCTGTAACCTTCAAAGAGATTATGAATGAGGATGAAGAAAGATACAAGAAGATAAAAGTACCATGGATACCTGAAGGGATACAAATAATATCAAGAGATAAATGTATTGATTCTAAAAAGGAAAATCTACAAAGGAGCATTAAGCAATACAAGCATCAAATTGAATATATGCATAAAACAAATGATGGATTAGTAGCTACAAATAGGAGACTTAGAGAAGACTTGGAGGAAGTAAACTGTCACTACCACGAATTGATTGTAGTATCTAAAGAGGTTCTTAAAAGAAAAAGACAGACATAGAACCGGTTTCCAAAATTAAGGCAAACTATCCAGGAGCTGACTCAATAGAATGAAGAGTTAAAAAGAGGGTTACATACTTGGAAGCAGACCACTTGAAAGCTAGAAGCAAAGCTCGGGATTTGGAGGGAATTGCCCTATTAGCTGAAGCAGCAAAAGACTAGTAAAATTCTTTAAGGAGAGTAGTTATTTGTTAGTTTAAAAAGTTATTTTATTTTATTTTTGTATAATGTTAGTTTATATTGAACAATTCGATAGATGACCTAAAAGTAGTTAGGGTTCAGTTATGCAATTGTTTTTGAAAGAACAAAATAAATGTAAGTTTGAAAGAGGACAAATGGTTCGATTTTTGCTGACAAGGGGAGGCTATCAGGCTTTGTTTATGAGCTAAGCATAAATACTCTTATGTTTTTTTGATGGCTGAACTATGAAATATATGCATTATATGCCCTTTTGATTATTGACTGGTTTCATTTCTAATTTGTGTTAATTACTGAGTTGGTATTTTCATTTCCTTTTTAATGTTTTTATGCTTGAAATGCTTACCAACTATGGGTGAAACTTAGTATTGTGTTTATTCTGCTGAATTATGGTTTATATGTTATACATATTAGTCATTCAAATGCTCATGATTTAGTGTTTGCTTTGGTCTTATGAATGTTTTCCCTCTTGTGTTCAAACTGTTCAACCAAAACCCTAAAAAACCCTATTTTACTTTATTGTGCTTATTGAGATTGTGTTGGCTTGTTCCCTTGTAGTCTGGGAACAATTTCTAACACAAACAAGATTAACTAGCGCTAATTAGCTTCGTGCTAATAGGAAGTCCATATTGGCATACAACTAA